>JBBPOS010000060.1:0-90089 GCA_038091575.1 Leccinum subgranulosum | reverse complement strand
AATTAACCAAAAGTTGGGAAACATAGTGAAGAACCTATACAATTTTGGGGGATTTTTTATTCAAAGCTTGTGTGCTGCCCTGACGCTTGAGATTGGAAAAGCATGGCCACAAGATACAAATGAACTGCCGGCCAACAAACGCACTCCTTTTTGTCGGAAAAAAAAATACGGGGATGTTAACCTATCATATTTCATTCTATATCCACCACCTTAGGGTCTGGAGTGCTGTGTTGAACGAGCTAGACACGGTTTTGCAACACCCCATCCTTTTGCAACTCCGGTGCAATGATAGTACATACTTGGTCGACGGGCGGTTCCTGCAAGCCTCCGGACATTGCGTTCACCATCGACCCACAATATGAATCCGGTTGGCTCGCGCATGTACGCAGCAGCGTGTGCCTCGTCCCTGATCACTCAATGATGCGCAGCTCACCGGATCAGCCTGAGGCTGGGACTGTCTGCCAAATCACCGCTGCCAACCTGGCCAACCCATTCCGTGGGACGCAGAGGAAGAACACATGGGTGACGGGCCATGATACTAGCCTGAGGCTACGTTCATAAGTAGCAGGCCCTTCGACGGCCACGCGCTCTTCCGAGGCGGGTCGATGCTGAACTTGACCAATCTCTTGCGGATGATTCCGACGGGATTACAATCGTACCGTGATGCTCGGGTGCCACGGGTTACGTGGGTGTTTACGGTTACTGTTACGGAAGGACAGTGTCGACAGAGGAAGAGGGGAGCATCCATCGATAGAGCACGCGCCGCCATCGTTCTCAGCCGAGTGGCGGACGGAACATCGTTGGTCAGGCTTTCCGTACAGGGTCGGATAAAGTACGTCGAGCAGCTCTCCATCACTGATTTGAAAGTCGCGCTGGGTGCCGCTCAATGATGGGGGCGCAAACAAGCAACTGCATCCTTTATCTCGATCATCTACACCGATCTCCCGACTGATCATCCATCATCCATCGTTCCCACATATCATGCTAGATAAACATGATAGGAAACGTCGAAATAATAAGTTGATAGATAATACAATCGTCCGCATTGAACTGTCCATGGTTCCTCGATAGATTTGGATGATGGCCGCAACCTATTACGGTATGTACACACAACCCATTCATGTCATGCGCAGGTATAATCGACGTCATAAGACCGTCGTTTAGGTCATTCCAGGTCATGAGGTGGCCGCTTTTCCCAGTCTGACCCAAAGTCCACTCTACATTCGCTTATCAGCAACCCAAATGCACAGGAACGAAATGAATCGCCTACTTTGATGAACAGCGTCATTGCAGCATCTGGTCGAATCATCTCGACCGCTTGACGTCCCAGTCCATGTTTCCATTCTGGAGGAGGCAGTGACGATGACGGTTGAGCGTCCGTAGCCAACGAAAACGTATCAAACTGTTGCATCAGTTTGACGAGGAAGAACGATGCTTCGTTATACGCGTAATTTTGACCGATGCACTGAATCGGAGGAGGATAGGCGGCTTTTGAGTCAGTACCTGATTACGCAAAGGGATGAATGCGATCAAAGTGCTCACGATACGAGGTCCGGCACTGAATGGGGTAAACATCATTGGGTTTGATGTGAATCTCGACAGCCTTTTAGGATCAATCCATCGTTCTGGATCGAATTCATCGGCGTCGGGACCCCAAAGCGCCTTGTTACGTTGCATCAGAAAAGTCGAATAGAAAAACGTGGTGCTTTTCGGCATATAAAGGGGTTTCTCCGATGTGGTGAGGAAAGTTTTGTCGGGGGGTGGGAGAGTGCACGAGTTTGGCCGGCTTTGTCGTTGATTCAAGGGTACGGGTGGGAACAATCGCAGAGTCTCGTCGATAACAGCTTTCACTGTGGAGACACATCTGAGTGACCATCGTCCAATTCGAATAGGTACTCACTGTATTTCAACTTTTTGATATCTTCATATGTGGGGGTGCCATAGCCGCATACATCCAACACCTCTCCTCTGAGCTTTTGCGCGACGTTTGGATAAAGAGCCAGGAAGTACGTGATGTATGTCAATAAACAAGCCGTCTAAACGTCAAAATGTTAGAGTAGTCAAGCGAGCCGTTCTCGACAAATACGCACCGTATCTCGCGCAGCGAGTAGTATATTAAGCAGCTGGTCCCGAATCATGCCGACGTCTGGTCATGACTTAGCGAAACCGTCACACCACAGCACACTCACGACGAACCTTCTGTAGAGTCGGCTAGATGTTCCAAGAACGTTTTCTCCTCAAGGTTTCCATTGATGCCGGCTTGCTTGCACGCGGCCCTTTCGTCCAGAGTCTGGCGAACAAGTGGGTCGATCCATTGTCTGATCGTCTCTACGTAAGGCGCCGTCTTGTCATCGAGGAGTTCGAATACGGGCCATATGACTCCAGTTCGGGCACGGACAGTGATGATATGCTGTACTGCCTCAAATGCCTTTACAAATGTACCCCAGGCATCATCAGTGGAGGAACCACGTGGACCCATGTCCGGTGAACCTGCTTTTGGGAGTTGTTTTGACAATGTGTCCAAGTTTTTCCCAAACAAGAACTCTGATGCAGCATCGATAGTGAAGCGAGCATAGAGGTCCTGTACATCGCAAGGTTGATCTGAGGCTGACAACTCTGACAAAATCGAAAGGGTCCGACTGGAGTACTTGTCAAATAGCTCGAAATCGGATATCCTGTCTCGGGCAAAGAATGGACGTGCGAGCGAGCGGTGCTTGAATGAACCTTGAGTCTCGTTGGTACACCCGATAGGCGGGACACTTACTGATTTCCACATCTGCAGAATGAATGAGTGGTTGCCACATCAAGAACGGAAAAAAGTACTTGCCTGGTCATCACGGTTAAAGATGCCATCTCCTAAAAAGTTTTCCCTGGAAGAAAGTGAGGGAAGTGGGTGTACCGAAAATGCACAAGGGCTTACAGCCGCTCTCGCTGAGCGGTCCCGCGCCAGAAATGATTAAATCCAGTCGCAAGGACATATTTGGTATGCTCTTCGTCCATGGAAATTATCTGCGTGATGGCAATGAATGTATCGAGCGTCGTGTACTTGAGCGGAGGTTAATACTCACGTTATCCATCCAGAGGAAACGGGTGTTGAGAGTAGTGCACTGATACTCATCGAAGAGTTCCAAGTAAGGATTGTAGATGTAGCTAGATGCGAACGATTTCTGCAGTCGTAGCATGACATCGATGTTGCCTGGCCATTTTCCGACGACACGGGGAATGAGCCTAGCGCCGAGTTGGGCTGCCTCTCGTCTTTGCACTAGCTCGGAGCACTGAACTCTCGCGATGGTTGCCAGGATGATAGACAAGAGGTAGACGGGCAACGACCAGCATCCAAGGCGGACACGAAGGAGATGAGCTAAGCCTGACAATACCAAGGGAGGCAACACGGCGGTGCGGACGATATCAATGATGATGCGACGACGAAAGTTTATGCCTTCTGATGCGTTGGCCATGGCGATGGAGTTTCGGAGGGGGAGAGAACTGGATACATGTCGAATTCAGACCACGGTATATGTATACCGAAGATACGAATATTCGTTTCGAAAGAAAAAAAAAGGTATAACCCGCCTGTGAAAGAGTAAGCGAATTGATCCCATAAGCTTCTCATACAAGCGGAGCTTGAGCGCGGTGCGTCGGATGACTCGGATCCATTCGAATCGAACTGAGTAAACTTGTTGGAACATGCGCTCGACCTGCGAACATCAAAGACCTCAAACACCCCTGCAGGACCCCGGATACGAATATTTCGTTCCGAATGATCCATCCGTATCCCGCCGACCCCGGAGCGCGCGGCTCCGCTTGAGCCCTGGAACGACAGTACGGATATTGCTTGCCTACATACTACTTACAATATCTTCCACCAAGAACGAATCAAGACCAAGTCACCCGACAAGGCACGTGGCACTGTTAGGAACCCCACATATTTATGTACTCTGCTTGTCTCGTGCTAAATTGAGTTTACATCCTCGTAATAAGTACTGTCGGATTCGGACTTGCCCTATGATACAAATCGTGGGTTCAAATCTACGTCACTCCGGACAGCACACTTTAAGGCGATCGAATTTCTTAACTACATAATACATTATTAGTGGTCGTGTGTGTGGAGTAACTCCAATTCGTAGCTGTGCGCCTCGAAGTTATCTCCATGGATTTTCTCATCGCAATGGAGCGAATTGCATGTGCGACTCGGAATTGCTGCCTCATCGCGCGTCGTGCGTCAATCCATGACGCATGCATGATGTGTCTGACTTGTTCGTCCCCGTTGTCAATGCTAGAGAAAGGACGAAACACTGCTGTCACCAGCTGTCAGTCAATCCGATTCATCCAGAATCGGATGAATCCAAATCTGCCCGTGCCCCCGGGCCGATTTACCTTGTCCAACAACAGTAGAGTTGGAAACAGCGTAACCCCGAGTCCCCGACCCTATGAAATGATGAATTTGATCGGACATAAGATGTCCCCAATATCTGGGCGCTTGATAAGCATGTCGGACGAGATAAACCACCATTTTTTCTGCCAACACATAAGTTCATCTGCCTGGTCGGCCCCAATGATTCACCGCGCGACGAGACTCTCGCAGAGCCGATGTGCTTACCGACAGAATCCGGAACGGCCAAGACGTTTGCCACTGATCCGGAAATTTATATCCAGTACACCCCCGGCCATAACCAAACGATAACCGGGACTTCCGGGCGCCAGAGGTTGCCGACTACCATTCATCCACATACCCCAACTTTAGCGCAAGGCCGCCAGTGGCCAGTTCTTGAATGGTAAACGGATCAAGGCTGTAAGATGATGGCCTGATGTCGACGAAACCATGTCCTTTGGCCTATCGACGGCGCTAGATTTGCCCGATGACATATGATCGGTATACTTCAAGTTACGCGACGTCGTTCAGTTGCCTTGACATGCCTTCAAAATTGTCTGCCGGAGCTCGGAGGCTTGTGGCATTGAAGACGGAAGGCATCTCATTCGAACCAATCGCTGCTCACTGAAGGTTTTCGGCTCGGGGCTTCCGGGCATCACGAATTATTTACCGATCAATCGATCAAGGTTTCACTAGCACTACCCGCGACGGTATGTAGACGGTTTTAAGCAAGTTACTTGCACGCCTGAATCTCCGGCTTCGTAGGCTACCGTAGAGCCGCATCAACATTGTGGTTAGATCGAGATCGTAGATGGATCCAGCAAGATGGGCATTTAGAAAGCGTCTCATGTCCATGCGACCGACCACTCGCGGATCCGCTCAGCGAGGGTTTTCAGCCTCAGCGAGCTCATCTCCACATAGATAGGTTCTTTGCCCACTCGTCTGTGTAATCAATCCATTTCTCATTGCACTGTTGAACTGCGCAACACTGCCCAACCATTTCGAGCCTTTTACGACATTGCGCAGTCTCAGTCTAGTGTCTTTGCAAAGGTGGATAATACTTCAACAACACTGAATCGGATATTAGAATATATCAGCCATGATGTCCGCCTTCTCATCGATAGCCGTAGGTGCATGATGTCCTAAAGCATCAATATCGATCTCCCCATCCGCGTCTACGTCGTCCCGGCTGAGCAAGAAGCCAGGATCCACGACCTCGGCAAGGAGCTCTTCTCGCTCGTCCAACTCCTCTTTGCTCATTGGCACGTGCGAGATGTGTACCACTTGCCACTTGTCCGCATATGTCTCCATCGGCTGCAATGCGGCGACGCGATGAGTTTCACGGGTACAAGACAGCACCGGCCACTCACATTGGTTCGTTTCTTCTTGAGAATCATCTTTCGTTCGATGTTCTTGTAGTACGCGCCCTTGACGCGCTCCTCTCCACTACCAGAGACGTTCGGTTGCGTGTCACCGTTGTCGAGCACCAGTAGGAATTCGTTCGGCACTTCCTGCTCAATTTTGACCGTCTCATAGTCACGCAAGTTGTGGAATGCGGTTGTCTTTTCGATCTAGTAAGGACCCGACTTTTTGTATTGAACGAGATACGCACTTTAGGCTCATCCTCCTCCAGTGCTGAGGGTGCACCATGTCTATGTCGTTCCTTGAACTCCAGCGCAGATTCGTCGTCCTTGGTAAGGTAGTAAGCCAGGAAGTGATCGCCATCCGACTCCATGGGTCGCAAAATGGCGCAATCCAGCCGGGGATCTTCCACCTACATCGAAAGCTGTCAGAGACCGTTAGCGGAAGAAGACAACCGCGACTGACGTCGATCAACCTCTCTCCAGGCCGCTCGCTAAACCTGAACAAGTCGTACGCATTGGCCCATATATCGGCGTCGGGGAATATCTCGAACGATTCGATAGCGGTGACGCCCTGCTTGTTCGGATGACGAAGCGTCGAGAGATCGAAGTGGGATGGGTCGTTGCATGCAGCGAACGATGCCTCAATGTCTCGTAGCTGTGCTGAGTGAGAAACATCGATGTGTTGCTGGAGTTGTTTTCTGCCACGAGAAATAAGTTAGTAAAAGTGAAACACGCGGAATACGGGTTGGACCGGCGAGAGTGTTCACATTTCTTGGAAGGATTGAGCGCGTTGAACGCCTTCTCTGCTTATGTATTCGGTCTTCCGTAGCCAGGGTACCTGGGCAGGTAGAGGCGTGGATGCGCCGGAACCCGACGCGGGCGCGGCTCCGTTTGTGAACGGTGCCGAGTTTGCAGATGGATCACCGAGCAGAAAGCGATCTTTTGGATCTAGTGTAGGGAGCTTCTCTGGATCTGGGTTCAGCACTGAAGAAAACGTGAGTTGAGTTACGCTGGTCATGACGCGATTTAGGGCGTTGTCAACACGCACTTGAGTCATCCCCATCGTCCCACAAGCACTCCCATCGTCCGAGGTCGAGTGGCATCCCACATTCAGCGTCTACGATCATGGGCAATGGCGTGTCGTTTGCAATGGCGTTCAGAAAGTCGGGACGAGCATATCGCGTTGGATTCGTAGGAATGTCGAGCAATTTTGGAGGACATGGCGGTGGAGGTATTGGATTCGAGTAGCGTACGCGGACCAGAAGGTCTATTTTGCTGTACTTTGTTCAGCCATGACAGGATGCAGGAGATGTAGTGCTCACCTTTTCTTCACGCTCATTGATTTCGTACGAGGTGGGTTGCTTAGGTCAACTTGTGTTTACTTACGTAAGCTATATCTACCCAAGTTGTTCATTCGTAGTGCATAGTTTGTATTCCTATTCAAAGTTCTGATACAATCAGCAAGGGTAGCGGAAGAGAAAGGACCGGTTTTGAAAATTGGCGAATCATCGTGGCGTCGGTTACGGTTAGCACGGTGCCTCCCGGATCCCCATCGGTGAACGTTGTCTCCGCGTCGACGAGACTGCAAGACGCCATATGTCCAGGTACCATATTTCAGCTCGCCTTCTCGCCTCTATACTTTACTGCCGGACCAACTCACGACTTGATCTAAATTGCGAGGAAATGTTTAGCCGAAACATTCTCGTCCGAGTGGCGACACTATTTCTAATGTTATCACCATACCTTGGGATCATAGAAAATGTAGTTATCTATAGCTATGCACCAGACTTACCTGCGTCGGGGAGTCGTATGTACTCCCGAGTTCCTGATTCGCCCACTCGGGCCAGGCTACAGACGATCGCCGAATCACCGGTGGATCAATGATCGGACAAAGACGGTGTGAAGCGCAAGCTCAGGTCTGTCCTGCTTTGATCCTGTATGATCCTGCTTCGTCCGGGGTATCCCAACCGATCGATTTACACCGTTCCGGCAATCGCGTCCTTTCTACCCGGAGCGTCGATCACTAATTCGGGAATTGGCACGGCCAGCGGGTTTTCATCCGTTCCCACCCCTCAGCAATGTCCGTATACTCCGAAATAGCTTTTCATCTGACAAAGTATTTGGATAGCAGTCGTCTGACACCAGAATAAAAGTAAGCTGCAATAAGGCGACCGGGTAGCATGTTCGCCGGTTGAATGACTACTTCCCAGGATTGAATACGTACCAATGTAACGAGACGACTCGAAGACCAATACCATGCTCCGAGGGTGACTTCACAGGCCCGTTGAATGGTTGTGATTGAGTCTGCTATCTTAGATATTCTATAAATGTGAATGCAAAGTTAGGTTCGGACTCGTCACTAGGTCACCGGTCACATGTCACGGAAACCAACTGTGCCGATTGCCGACTCGGACTCGCATCGTCCAACACATAGTACTGATCCATCCTAAACGTCAACAACTTAGTACAAGTCTGAATCATCCTATGGCTCCTTCGCGCTGGATCCCGCTCGAGAGCAACCCAGAGGTAATGTCTTACACGATCTGTCATAGCCCCTTATTGAACGCGTCCTCGATCCGTTTGGATCAGGTATTTAATTCCGTACGCGAACCATTTTATCCGAACGGATCGATTCAGCCGTGACTAATGTAATGCATTCTGCACGTCTTCAAGTGGGCGTACGCAGCCGGTCTACCCAAGGATCAGGCTCACTTCCAAGACGTTTTCGGATTGGACGAGGAGGTACGCGCGTCGGAGCATCGTTGTCATTTTAATAACATCGGGCTCATAGCTCCTCCTTATGGTACCTGGAGGAGTCAAAGCAGTGGCACTGCTCTTCCCCTGCTCAGGCATCATCGGCTCAAAGCGAAAGGAAGAAGACGGCAAGATTCGAACCAAGGGACAGGAGCCCATCGATCCAAGCGTGTTCTGGATGAAGCAAACTGTGCGTGTTTGCCTTGTTTGCCCCCTTTCCTCTCCCAACGGGGTTGTGGCTGACGCCAAGCATCGGCAAAAAGATCTCGAACGCCTGCGGAACGATGGGCTTGATCCACAGTTTGGCAAATGTCAGTGTCACGGCGATTTCTTTCTTCCGTTGCCATAATTAAAATCGCACGCGTAGACAGACATAACGTTTCTTCCAAACAGCCCGCTCGCTAAATTCATTGAAGAATGCAAAGGTATTGCCACGTCACGTGGACCTACATGTGCATGTACATTCGGTTTTAATCAACCGGTTGAAATTTTGATTTCTAGACAAGACCCCGGAGGAGTGTGCAAAACTGCTGGAGACGACGCCGCTGTTCGAAAGGATACACGAGTCAGCGGCGTCTTCCGGTCAGACCGCAGTCCCTCAGGACCTGGAAACAGACTTGCATTTCACATGCTTCGTCAAAGCGCCAGCCGCCACCACCAACGCGGCGGCGCCCACAAAAGAAAGGGATCAAACGCAGAAGTGGCGTTTGATCGAATTGGACGGCGGTCGAATTGGACCGATTGACAGGGGCGAATGTACCGACCTGCTCAAGGGATGCCCCTTATTCTCGGCCCGATTTCAGAAAGAAAGATCTAATGCTCTTACGAAAAATAGGACGCGGCGAAATACATCAAGGAGCACTATGTGTCGCAAGCGAAGAGCATCAACTTTAACATGATGGCACTCTGCCCCGGGCCAGAAGATTTCTAGCATGTTGACAGTTGAACGTTGAACCTCCAATATTATACAAAACGTGCAGTAGAGAGTTGGATGTATGACAGAGCGTTTGCAGAAGAAGTTCGAACAAGATGAAAAGGATAATGAACAGGTCATATATTCATAATCCGCTGGGGTAAATTGATAGCAGCTCGGACACCGACGCGGGTATTTCCTTGAGCATTCTCGCGATAAATCTCGATACATTGAAGGTACTCTCAAAGTCAGTGATGTCTTCGCCGTTCCCAATCTCAGCAATCTGGGACGCTGATGCAGCGATCTGTGTGATGTTAGTTTTCACGGAGAAAAAAAAGTAGAGCAATTAACTGACCCGTAATAGCTGGACGGGAGGAAATTTGTCTGACTTGGCTTGGAGCTTGGTTCCGCGTAGAATGTACTTTATCAGGAAAGGTTCTGCGGATAGAGGACGCGCGATCCCAATGACTATGATTGCGAAATATCGGTGGTCGATCCAGTCACAGAAAGTGAGAAAAAAACGAACTGACCATCCGTGGAACCCGAAAGTATTCCTTCCGCCATGGCCTTTGCTGTCCTGAAGCCTCCAGTGACAACGATCTTTGATTGTCTCAGATGTGGCCTCAGCCGATCTGCGAAATCAATAAAGTATCCTTCTCGTGCAGCGTTAAACTGAGTCTGGCGACGAGCAACGAGGTGAGGAAAGAATTTATCATCGTTCGCACGAACGAGATGAGGACCTACTCCTTGCTGTATAGGTGGTCGCTCTGGCTCATACGTCCTTCCGCTGATTTCGATCAAGTCGACAGAAGCGGCTTCCAGCATCGTCGCTGTCATGATCGCCTCCTCTTCGTTAACCCCATTGAGTACGCCGTCGTCACAGTTGACTTTGACAGAGATCAGAAATGCTGGATCCTTCACCACCCGTCGGATTTCGGAGATGATCTCGCGCAATATCCGCGTGCGGTTTTCGAGACTCCCACCGTACTCGTCCATCCTGTTGTTCGTCCGTTGAGACAGAAATTGGTGGATCAGGTAGCCATGCCCTGCATGAATCTAGCGGGAAATCAGGTTAGCTACCGATAGATAGGACTATCACGTTACCTGGACTCCATCAAACCCTGCTTTCCACAAGAAAGAAGCGGCGTATGCGAATCGCGAAACAATTTCCCTAATTCCATCCCTCGTCAGGGGTGTCGGTCTTGCGAACAACACGCCGGAAGTAGATGGGTGCTCTATATCCGAGGATGACTCGGGGTATGGTTGTATGGTGATGGAAACCTGTCGGCCTGGGTGACTAAGCTGCCCGAGAACAAGGCTCCCGTGTGATTTGGAAGCCCTTGCCACTTCCTTGAAACCCTCCAGGTAATTGTAAGGTAGGTCTCGGTCGATTATTGCGTTTCCTACCACAGCGTTGGAACCAAAGAGAATGATGCCTGATGAAGACGGTGACCATACCTGAGGCTTCCAGATGATCCTTTTTTATCTGAATATTGCCCGTGACTATTATTCCTGAAAAGATGTCTCAGGAATTGTGATCACTACTGGCAGCGCCGTACCGATTTCTCCCATTGCCCAAGTTTCGTAAAGGCGAATGAGCTCCTCGGTGGGCCGCCCACGTTCCATTGGATCATTTGACGAAAACGTCGAGAGGCGTTCGGACATCGCACTCTTCATGAACCTATTTTTGGCGGTTTTCCCGCTGAACGTGAATGACAACGGCTGTCCCAAGGTTTGTACAGGCGAGACTTCAGGGGGATGCATAATCAGGGGCTGTTGGTACGGATATTGGGCTACATTCCACCACAACCCCTGATCTTTATAATCCATGTCCCCAAATGGTTCTTGGTAAGAGTACGTTGGCTGTCTAAGCATGCTTGCGGTAGGCGATTCGTGACTACTAATATTAAGAAGGGCTGCCCGGGGACATTGGGAAAAAAGGCACCAACATTGACGTGAATCCGAGGCAGTAGATGACGGGCGGAGTCTTGCGCTTAGCCTCTGCAAGGTTTTTTTCATTGATGCAACGGAAGAAGCGGTGGTAGGATGTAAGTAGAAATTGGTACTCGTGTGAACAAGCATGAACTGAGGAGCTTGAACTCACTACTAGTATGATGGTACTCGATACAATTGGTACCATAAGAGTCCCCCAGGAGGATGCGATGCCAACAGAGACTTGAGAGTAACCTGTCGGTCCGTTTTGCTTGAGTTCGTATGTCATCTGAGAAAGTGACTAACTTGCTACCGGTTCAGAAAGGGTGGCGTCGAGGCCTGGTGAAGCTGTCCGTTGAACGCCCACGTCAGATTATGGGAGTACACAATGTCGGGTCAAGGCTTGTGCGAGAACCAATGGATTCGAACACGATGCCCGTGGTAATAACGGGACTTGCAAATCGCCGACATGATGCCTTCCGAATATGTCCCGAACAGGGGATGTTGGCAGACTACTGTGCCCTCGTTTCAAGCCGCGGGACAAGCTACAGCATTGAAAATTTGAAACATAAACGCGGGCTTGAACTTCAAAGGGTGTGAGTTAGTTACCAAACACTGTGGAAACTGACATCGGAGGTCAAACCCCTCCGACTTCTTATCGCCCGATCGTTCATCAAAACGAGTCGAGGTTCAGATGTTACGTACAATAGGAGACGACCACACCACTATGGCTACACACTGCCAGTTTGGTCTGGGTGGCAGGTGGTCACATAGATCGCGTTGAGAATCGCGCTGGAGGTCATCGCAACATGTAGATCGATGAGACACTCAGTGAACTATGTATGCCCATAACGACCTGGATCACTCACATTGATTCATCAAACGTTGGTGCGTAACCAGCCATTTTTAACCACGTCGGAATTCGAACCGTGAGCTCCGAAAGGTGTATCCCGTCGGAGTAACAAGTCATCTAGGTGGCGCCGCCGTGTCGGAGCTGAACATCCTCTCAGGTGGAAAAAATGAAGTGCTGTTAGAACTCGCAAACCGTTGGTACAGTAAAATCTTATTCAAGGAAGTCCAGCCGACCAGGAACTTCTCAAAATCATATGATGCTACCAGGTGAACTGTGAATGTCACCCAACTTGGCATAAATGTTACAGTTTACTATACGGGAGTAGGATTTGACTTTTATAGAAATTGTCGAAGAAGAAGTTCGATCGAGTTATCTAGACTGAGCGCTCTTCGCCGAACAGAGTTTCACCATCTAAATATCTTATCTGCATAATTCAATCCTGAATACAATGCAAGACAGGGTTTTCGATCCCTCTGTATGGATTCCAGCGCATCGTTTGCTGGAAATGTCAAAATGGGTGTCACAAGGTGCCGAGGCTGCAAGTTCTACCGTGGCCTTTTGTCAGGAACATCGTCACTCATCGGTCGCCTGTGTCTAGAAGGTATACAGGACGTTCGTCAGGGTCAGGTCTTCGCATGCTACATGGGGCCCTCTTGAAGCCGACATCAAAGCTGGTTGTCCGTCGACCCCTGCCTTGGATGACATTCTGTTCAAATATCGATTCCCAAAGAAATACCGACATCCAACCTTGGATAAATCGATGACACGCCAGCGCGTGATTGGCGAAGCCCGAACTCTGATGCGATGTCTGCGGTCGGTCTGACATTGTTCTATTGTCGCGCAATTTTACCCAACCTCTGCTTCATGATAGTGCGGGTGTGAATGTACCTGGCATCAGGCTTGTAGACGTCGCTGAAGGTTGTCTTGGATTAGAATTCATAGAAGGACCATCTGTGCGGTATCTGATCCCGTCAGGGATTGTCACATCTCTCCTCAGCGACATGGACGACGAAGCCGAGCCGGACCACAAAACAGTCGATGACGACATACGAAGTCGAGCAGCCAAGTCAGGCTGCTCACAGGATATTTCCATGGGTCTGTAATCTGAGACGGGCAGCTTGAACGCGCACCTAACCAAGCCATTCGCTTCAGAAACGCTCTTGGAGAAAATTGGCGTGGAGATCGCCAAGCTGCATCTCATTGATATCATACATGGAGACCTGACCACATCAAACATGTTGATCCGGGCAAGCAACAACGATCTGGTACGCGAACCGTGTTCCGTTAGTGCCAGGATGGTTTCTAAGACGTTTCAGGTATTGATCGACTTTGGACTTTCTTATCACTCTACCCTCGTCGAGGACAAAGCAGTGGACCTTTATGTTTTGGAACGTGCCTTTTCATCGACTCACCCTGACTCTGAACCCCTATTTGCATCCATTCTTGCGGCTTACGCGAATCGCGTCGGAAAAGACTGGGATCAAATCAGAAGAAGACTAGATGACGGTAAGGTTGATTATCATGCACTGAGCTGCCGGATACTACGATCCTTTTTTTCGCTTAGTTCGTCTTCGAGGCAGAAAACGGAGTATGGTTGGCTGAAGTCCATCTCCTCCGTTGACCCGCATAGCCTGCACACCAAATAGACGCGTACTTTGTTATTGATCCAGTATTTTCTTGACGACTTTTTAATACATTGGTATACATGTTTCCTGTGTCTTTAGTACATCGGTGAATCGCTGTTAGACAACGACAGGTTCGCTCATAGATCACCTTATGCTACATCCTCCCCAGCACAGACCCTCTCAATCCAATCCACTCCACTCTGAACCTTCGTCAAATTTTCACAGCCCGTTTCTGTGATCAAGACATCATCCTCAATCCGCACACCTCCCATCCCTTCATAGCGAGCGAGAACATCCGCATTTATATAACGTGAGTTGTGGACGCCGTGGGCCTTCAGGAGGGCAGGGTGAAAATACACGCCTGGCTCAATAGTCTGGTTTGAAAAGTCAGTGACGAAAGGAAATCGTGATCATGCGAATAAGGTCGACTTACAACTACCATCCCTGTCTGCAACTTCAACCTTAATCTCAGGTAGGTGTAGAATTCCTTGTGACCACCGGCTGCCCCGTTCGACCCATCAACAAAGTACTTTCCACTCCCAGGCGGTCGACTCGCACTTGGCACGTCATGCACGTCCATACCCATGGAGTGCCCAACGCCGTGCGGGAAGAAAGCAGCACTGAGACCAGTGAGCAGAATCTCCTGGGAGAGAGCTTCACGAGATTTCACAGTCGTCTTGGTGATGGGTGTTTTCATGTGACCATGCGCGTTGCCATTGAGACCTTGCATCAATAAAGGATGAGAAATGCAGTGGGAACCGACAACGGGTTGAGAATGGCAGACCTTCCATCGTCCCGTCGGGATCCTTGAATATGCCCATATTTAGGAAGCCATCTACGAGAACGCGGTGACACAACAACTGTATATCATCCCAGTGGACTCCTGGGGCAGCGAGTTTGAAAGACTCCTACGTAGCCGGTAAGTCCCAGTATTGATGTCGCATCATCCCAAGATGAAGAAGTGAACTCACTGATTGCATCCTTAATACAAGCTCGTAGACCTTCTTAGCTTCCTCCGTAAACTTTCCGCCATTTCCGACCGGCATTGTACGCGTGACTACGCAGGAGCGTGGAATCAGCATTGATGATATCTAGCAAACCCGCAAAATACTTGCTGTCCGAGCTATAACAATCCCATTCGCACCCAGCATCAATGAGCAACAGCTGCGGTAGCAACCCTTCTTTTCCACTGCATTCGTCAAAGGTGTGCGAATGGGCAAGGCTTCCCGTGTTTTGAGTGTCCCGAGAGTTTACTGGACCCCATGCAAAGGCACGATCATTGCAACAGTAATGCAGCGTCGATGCTCGAGTGGATGCCGCCACAATAGGTAGATAAGCTTGATGTGCGGCGCTGCAATAAATTATGAGATGAACCCCAAAGAGGATGTCGCCACGAAGATCAAGATAGCTTACCCTTCCCGCCTGCACGAAGCTACGAATATCGCCTCTGCTTCGGCTTCTTTCTCGATCAACCACTCTCCAGGTAGAAGCGGTGCATGCGAGGGTTGCTTCTTGATCTTCCCCGCAACGGCCAACCCAAGTACACGCATGATGACTTCATGCGCGCTTGAACTGATGTCATTCGCTTTGCGGATCATCGCAATCTCGTACGGATCCTTGATAAGCCTGGTTCTGTGAAGAGCTGAAAGGAGATATTCCGCCGTGGCCGATTTCAGTACAGCTTTGAGGCCATCAACTACATCGGTAGCAACGTTAGGAAACTGGTCTGTTTCAGGGAGTGTGTGAATCAGCGTCCCTTGCGGAAGTCGAGAGATAGCAGGGACGAGATAAGGAGGATGCTGTATTTCGTCCACTGCATACAACTGGCGAGCCTCTTGAAGCGTAGGGGGAGCGGGTGACCACATGAGATCCACTATCGTGGGCTCAAAGATGTACAGAGTCGTCTTCAACTTGTAGTCTAACCCCTGACTTTGTCCGAGAGCAGAGGAAGTGGGATCGTATAGAGCCAGAAAATATGATCCGGGAACATTGCAACCGGTGAGATAGAAGAAGTTGGATTCCTGGCGGAAGGAGAATTCACGATCCGTATCATTCCGATAAGAGGTGCTACCGCCTGTCAGGAGGATCGCTTGAGGCTTCAGTTCGGTGTGAGCCGAGTAAAATCAACGTAGCATTAGAGGCTGATCCAAGAGCCTGAGAAGACGGTACCTTGGCTCTGTCCTCGGGAGAGAGAGACTCCAGTAAAGTGGCAAGAGTTCTAACGGCATGATCTTTGGCTAAATTCCAGTGGTCAGACCTACAACAGGGGCATGCCCAAGACGGCACTGCTCGTAGATGTAAGGACGTACCAGGGTATTTTCCGCTCAAATCCACATTCGCTGCCATCTTAGAACTTTATGCTCAATCGGACTAGAGTGATTCAACGCAGAAAGCGCAGACTTGTCGGAGTAATCTTTGATTAGGGAGATTAATGATGTGATGGGGACACGAATAACATGCACGCCGATGGTGAAGCGGTTATCATGCTTGCCTTCCAAGCAAGCGGCAGGGGTTCGACTCCCCTTCGGCGTAACGATTTTTACACTCCGATCGTATTTTGTCGCGCAGACAAAAGAACATCAATATCGAATATTGTTAACGTTACCGCTCGACAGTTCAATTTGTTCTGCAGGCCAGGCGTTCTAGAGGATACATACATAGATGGGCCGGCCACACCCATTCCTTGCTTTGCGGAGGCTTGGCAAGGATCTGGGTTTGAACGGAACACGGCGGCTAACGGAATTCTCACGACTTCGATCTTCAACGCCTGTGTGCAGCTTAGCGCCAGCTGATCCCGCTGCGTGTTCTGTTTTTGTTGTTGTGGAAATGCGCTGGCAAGTAGATATCGTATTGATAACGGCGCTGATAGCTCCATTTGTGCCCTGGCTGAGGCCTGAGGTCTCGTGATTGGTATCATGAATGTAACCCCCGGGCGCTTCGGACGGAACACGGTCCCTGACTTTCAACCGACGTCCAGATCCCGGTATTTATAGCCTTCCCCTCTCCACCCCAGAGCTTTCGCGACCTTGTACTTACCATCCACGAAAGATGTTTAAACACGCTATACACATCCGGCGATCCTCGTTTGCCACTGTCGCAACTTCGTCTTCCAAGCTTACCATTGGAATTCGTCGCGAGGACCCATCCAGAATTTGGGAGCGGAGATGTCCATTGACACCTGACGCCGTCGAATCATTGGTCCACGAGGAGGACGTGGACGTTCTCATTCAGGACTGCGACAGAAGGGTCTTTCCGGTGCACCAGTTTATGAAGGTCTGTGATGTACCAGTCGGGACGCGGGTTGACAATGTAGTCCACTTTGAACTGAGGTGTTTCAACTTTACAGGCAGGTGCAAAGGTTCATCCTACTCTCGCACCCGCACACGTTGTTCTCGGCATCAAGGAACCACCACTCAATGAACTAGTAACCTCACCTGTGTTACCTTTGCGCGGCGCAAGCTCCGGTTCGCCCGTGCATCGCACACACCTAATGTTCTCTCATACTACCAAGGGCCAGCCTTACAACATGGAATTACTATCCCGCTTCCTGAGCCAGGATCCACGACGTGATGTACCATCGAGCCTAATAGACTACGAACTTCTTGCCGGACCCGATGGTAAGAGAACCGTTGCGTTTGGATGGTTTGCTGGAGGTGGGAACGTTGTCATTTCAGCTCTATCTCATTTTCGCTAATCGTTTCGTGTTATCTAGTGGCCGGTGCTCTCGAGTCCCTTTCTGCGTTAGCTCATGCTCATCTCGAGCTCGGGGTTGCTTCACCGTTTCTCGTGGGTACAGCGGCGTTCGCATCTGATGTTGATTTCTGAGACACTCCTACTTGCAAGCACACACCCCGACCTCACACCCATGTTGATTTGACATCACTGCGAGCGGCTTTAAGAGCTATCGGCGAGGAAATCATCCGGGATGGGACTCCCCAGTCTCTGGGACCCTTTGTCATTGGTTTGACTGGGTAAGTTGGTGTCACCTGCGTCTTTCAGTTCCTCAAAACCCCCTGTTAGGCGCGGAAATGTTTCACAAGGTGTACTCTCCATTATGGACGAGCTTCCGATTGTGAGGGTCAGTGTGCAAGATTTGCCTGCCCTTGTGAACAGTCCAGGTATGGTGTCTTTATATAATCGTCATTGGACGTGTCATGTATGGTTGCCACCTAGATGCCGACTTGCATAAGGTAGCCGATCTTCGTCCAAAACCCAAACTCCTCGATATTGACAAATCGTCCAGATATACCTAGTGCACGCTTCACCAGCCGAATATCTCTCTCGAACCGATGGTGGTCACTACGACAGAGCCCACTATTATGAGAACCCGTCTCTTTACCAGTCCGATTTTGCCACCAAGGTACAGAGAACATCCGATCTAGCATTCATCACTCGAACTCGTCCGTGTACTAGGTTGCTCCGTATCTTACCATTTTCCTGAATGGAGTTGGCTGGCTTCCTGGCTTCCCTCGTCTCATGACGAACGAGGCATTGACAACAGCACTCGCTCGCGCTGCGGAAGTCGGCCCCGGGAGGCTTGCAACCATAGGCGACATCAGTTGTGATATTGAAGTGAGTGTCATACGTCTCCGCAACACGCTCAGCTAACAGCAATGACCCCCAGGGTGGCCTTGAGTTTATGTCGCGTGCATCCACCCTCTCGGACCCCTTCTTCAAACATCGTCCTCCGACACTTCCGACTCACCTCCCAAGTGTGCAAATCATGTCTGTGGACATCCTTCCCTCCAGCTTGTCGTTGGATGCATCCGAACACTTTTGTCGAGTGTTGACGCCTTACTTGAAGGCCGTGATCCAAGAGTACCGAGGAGAGCCTGTGCAACAGGAGTACTCTGATGCTCTGAAGACGGCCACCGTCGCCAAGGACGGTCAACTTCAGGGAATCCATACCTGGCTAGAAGATCCCCTCGATACGTGGAGGCGAAGTACAGCCAAGTTGGAGGGTTCTCTTGGGAAGAAGAAAGTCTTGATGCTCGGGAGCGGCATGGTTGCCGGACCAGCAGTCCAAGAATTATGTCAGCGTCCGGACGTGGAATTGGTTGTTGGTCAGTAGTTCGTTTGTATTCGTACTTGTGTACTCATTTGGATCGTCGTGTATATTATCTTCCTGCTGTGGTACTAGCAAGCAACTCGCGCGCAGAAGCCGAGGGTTTGATACGGGGTCTCTCGAACGCCAGTGCGTGCGAGTTGGATGTCGAAGATAAGGAAAGGCTTTCTCAGCTCATTGGAGCTGCCGACGTTGTCATCAGGTACGCCAAGTTTGATGCAATCATTGACTCTGAGCGTTTGTAGATGATTTCGTGTAGCCTTTTACCCGTGCCGTTCCATCCATCCATCGCCGAGTTGTGTATCCAGCATCGTAAGCATATGGTCACGGCGTCATACATATCGCCGGCGATGCGCGCCTTGCACGAACGGTAAGTTCGTCCCATGCCCAGCATCCACGGCTCATTGGAATCACTAACCACCTGGGTTAGCGCTGAATCCGCCGACGTCGTGCTGTTGAACGAGATCGGGTTGGACCCAGGCATCGACCATTGCTCGGCGCTCGCCTTGCTCAAGCAGCTAGAGAAGGAGAACATGCGCGTCGTGTCCTTCACGTCCTTCTGCGGTGGTCTCCCCGCTCCGGAAGCCTCGGACGTTCCACTGGGATACAAATTTAGCTGGAGTCCGAGAGGGGTACTCAATGCTGCGCTCAACGGTGCTCGGTTCAAGCTCAACGGGGAGGTATGTATTCCGTCTTTGACGTTTGAGCCGTATGGAATTGAAATACATACGTAGGTCATGGAGATTCCAGGGGAGAATGTGTTGAGGCACCACTTTCCTTCAGTCGCGGTTTCCGACGTGCTCAAGTTGGAGGGGATTGCGAACAGAGATAGTCTGCCGTATGCGGACACATACGGACTCGGGAAGCTCGATGGTCTGCGGACGGTCTTGAGAGGTACTCTTAGGTGCGTCTAGCCGCGTATCTCTCGGTACAATATTCTCACACAGCACACCGATAAAGATACCCAGGATTCGCCGACCTCGTGCATGCATTCAAATCGATGGGGCTACTGGCTACCGATCCGTCGTCGTATGTTCTCCCCCGGTCATGGTCCGACTTTGCGCGACTTGCGCTGGGAAAGCGCACGGGTCAGAGCGTCCCAGCGAACGACGCTCGCTCGTTCATGTCTGCTTTGGAGGAGGTCGTTCCGGACTCAGGACCACGCGAACGGGCTGTAAATGCGTTGCGGTGGTTCGGGATCGTCCCGACGACGGGGGACATGGAAGGAATGCCACCATTGCCAACACGCCCGACCGCGCCGATCGACCTGCTCACAACCGTACTCGCACACAAACTCTCATACGCACCCGGCGAACGCGACCTCGTCGTGCTCGCGCACGAGATCGTCGCTCGTCCTATGAGGTCTTCTGGTGTGAATGTCTCCTCCCCTTTCGCAGACACACGGACCTACACCTCCACTCTGGTATCCTACGGTACCCCACGGGCCTCGGCCATGTCACGGTGCGTCGGGCTGCCGGTTGCGTACGCGACGCTCGCGGTGCTCGACGGCAAGGTTGCGGGTAGGGGCGTGCGCGGACCGACGGATGAGAAGCTCTATCGCGCAGTGTTGGATGGGCTCGAAGGTGCAGGGCTGGGGATGAGGGAGAGCGTGAGGAGGGGAGGTGTCGGGATGGATGTAGGACTTGGCGAGGGGCTGCGTAGTACTGCATTTGGTAGTGGCGTGGTGTAGCGAGTCGAGTACATAACCAATTTTTAATCGTTCACTACTTGCTTCTTTGTGTCCCAGGTACAACCAAAGCCTACAGACCTCGGAACGAACGGGAGAAAGGACTCCCTTTCTTCCATTGACCTCTCGACGGAAGTTCACTCACCATTCTGGTCATCGCCCTTGGAGTGCTATATTCTCGGGCGGGATTGGGAGCCTGGCAGGACTCGCATACTAGCAAGAAAATTGTATGGGTTTTCATGTACTTATTCTCGCCTTGTACTGGTGCTGATTTCTCCGGTCGGTCCTTGATGTAGAACACCTCTCCCCACCCAGCCCCCACCAAAAACCTTACAATTCAGCAGACTCGCTCCGACAGACCGGCCCTCTACTCGAACCCATCCTCATTCGCTTCGCACAACTATGCATGGACATGCGCAAGGGAAGGGTAGCCAAGGACGGCTAGGCGCCTACCTACGCGGGTCTGCTCAAAGATGTTGTCAGTCGCCGTTTCTCCACCAACGCTCCCTCACTCAACTTTTCCAGCTTTCGAGACGTTCTCTGCATCAAGATCCTCTACGGCCTGTTCAACCCTCTCACGCTCTGCGCTTCCACACCCTCCATCCTTTCCTCACTCTGTACCAGCGACTGCCCATATGCTGGCTACCGCGCCCTCCTCTCCCACACCCTTTCCTAGCACTCCTAGGTCTACAGCACCCTCCTCATCAATACCCTTCGCAACTTTGACCGTAGACCGTGCCACAGAGACCACATGCATGATGCATCGCTATCGAGCCTTTTGCCCACTCTGATAACTCTACCATCTCCGGTCAGAGAAGCCCCTCGCACTACCGACGTCCAGCCGAGCTCGTGCGTACCCGCTTGAGCACCTTCTCAACGGTGCTCCACAATACTGTACGCGTAATCAACTCAGACCCGGTGCTCCCCTCGATGAACAAGTTGCGCGCCAGTTTGCCCACTTCGCCGAGCTTGTCGTCGCAGCCATCGCTGATCGCTTGCAGGACAAGTATAGGGCGCACCGGGAGACGTTGTTGGCTGAGCGCAGAGAGACAACGGGCGGTGGCGCAGAAGTAGACGGAGGTAGGTGGAGTGGAGGAGGGCTGTGTATGCGGAGAATCTGGAGGAGGAGAGAGGAGACTGTGCGGAGGGCGGGGGGCGGAGGAGTGGGAGAGAGCCGAGGCAGGTGAGTGTTTCTTGGTTGATGTCGGTGTATGTAGTGGGACTGACCCCCGGCCAGAACGACGGGTGGCGGAAGAGGCCGAGGCGGCGAAAAAACGGAATGAGAAGGAACGGTTGGCGGAGCAGCGTCGACAACGCGAGTTAGAGAATGAGCTTCTGCACTGGAAGAAGCGCCCGGAAGAAGACACAGCGGGAGCAAGGGACAGAGGAACGTGCAAAGATGCTTGCGCAAACTGCCAAAATCGGTCCTGCGGTTCTACATGCTGAGGGGTTTCGACTACGGCGAGCATGATGACAACGGAGCGGCCTCGCACCTGCATATTCACGGAGTCTGGCGCCATCGTCTGTCAGTGACTGCGACGAGTGGGTGTCCGCCGAGGATCGGAGGAGCCGCGTGGCATCAACGTATGGACGAGAAGGAGCTTGGGGAGCGGGTTCCCGGGTCACCCGTTGCCGCTGATTGCCCGCTGCTACCAGTGCTGTGTTGCCACTGTCCAAAAGCAGGAGGGAGACAGATGGGTTGGAGATGGTTCTGGAGAACAATGTGTGGAGACTGCAGCAGTTCCAGAATGAGCAGACAGTGATCTGAGATTGATAGGTGGGTGGGGTCGAGTATTATTTCCTGTCTTTTCATTGCACCATATCTGCACTGTTTCCTTTTTTCTCTTTGCTTTGCTCCCATGATCCATCTTTGTCCTTTCCAATACATACCATAGACTGTATCCATCAAGGTCATAGTCTACTATGATGTGTTGTTATCAGAAATGTTTTACCTCTGTCAATCTTTCTCGTGATGAGTGTTGCCCACAATAATGCAAAGTGCCGAGGTTTCTGCTCCGCATCTCCATACAAAGATGACCAAGCACATTTCTATAGATTCTTGGCTGTTTCAACATTTTCTTTGATCTTTTGACATCTTCTTCTCTTCTTCAAAACAACTCCACATTCTTACTTCTGAAGTTCATGCCAGAAACAGTTCATTACATTGCTGAGAATAAAGGATTATCATATGAAAAATCAAAGATATGTTTGCTTAACATACTCATCCTATTCTGAAGGATGACATTTGAAATCATCTCTACCTTTTCTTCTTTGGATGCCTTGCCATACTGATCAATAATTCCCTTCATTGCCAATTTCACATTCTTGGGTGTGTTTGATCCCTTGTACTTTTCAGCAGCAGATAGAAGAGCTTGAGAATCCTTTTGATGGAAAAGATAGAAAGAATGCTCCAGAATGAGCAGTAGATCTGCAAAGCAATAAAATAATACATTGTTGTTTGTTGTGTTAAAAAAAACTTGGAGGAAAACATATACCAATAGAAGTTTGAAGGATTTTCTTCCATGTACCCAGATTCATCTGTGATATTGAATGTTATTTGAATATAAAATGGAGTTCATTGAGAAATTTACAATACTGTTATCAGGATTCTGAATAGAAGTTGGACCACCATCAAAATCAGACTGAATAACAAGATGTTATAATAAAATACAAATGCAATCAATAGTAAATGTACATACTATTTGATTGTGAATAATCTTAACCATAAATTGAATTACAATATATAAAATATCATGAAAATATATTCACCTCCTACAAATATTGTTAAAAATATAAGTCAAAATTGAATTTGTGCAATAAACACCCACAAACTAAATTTGACATAGATAATGATAATGAGATTTAATTGTTGATCAGATAAACACAATAGTAATGAAGAACATACATCCTGCAAGTAATACAACAGTGTATGAAGCACAATGGTAAATATAATAATACTGCCAAAAATAAAATAAAAACTTACAGCCTTGAAATTAACGAGGAATCAAAATAAGAATCACATTGATGGAAACAATATACAGCCTACCATCTGTAAGGGATGCAAAATATTTATCATCAGTATAGTCAATATTTCATTATATTGAATATGTACATCCTAATTGTCAGAAATGGAGAGTTGGAATGCAAATAAAATTTCCATGTCAAAACATAGCTTACAGTCTGTAATAAATGAAATAATCAATATTGTTGCATTGTTTTATAATAATAGACAGCTCACAAGCTGAATGAATCATTGTGATAAAAGTAAGTTGAAAATGTGCATCAAAAAGGGTAATGATACAACACACCTTCTACACATGAAAAAGCAGCAAAAAATGAACATATTTAATTATAGTGTGAAAAATGATGAATGATTTATAACTTACCCTCTGTTATGTGAACATAGAAGGTATTGTCATGATTGCTACTGTTTGAATATTTCAAGTTGCACAACTCACAGACTATGAATTGTAAGAGTAGATTACAAAAGAAATGGAAATAATATAATTGGTGTCATGACTGTGCAGAATGATTGAGAAGTTCCAGTGTACAACTCACAGTCTATCATTTTCAGAGCAGAATGGAGAATGAATGGATGTGGCATCATTAATCAATACTCTCCCTGGTACATTCTACAATGCACAACTTACATCCTGTCATTTCCAGAGCAGAATAGAGAATGGATGGACATGGCATCATCAGCATAACCACTCTCTCTGGCACATTCTACATTCCACAATGCACAACTCACATTCTAGCATTTCCAGGGCAGAATGGAGAATGAATGGACATGTCATCATCAGCATCACCACACTCTCTGGCACATCCCACAATGCACAACTCACCCACTGTCACTTCCAGAGCAGAATGGAAAATGGATGGACATGGCATCATCAGCATTACCACTCTCTCTGGCACATTCCACAATGCACAACTCACATACTGTCACTCCCAGAGTAGAATGGAAAATGGATGGATGTGGCATCATCAGCATCACTACTGTCTCTGATATATTCCACAATGCACAACTCACTCCCTGTTATTTCCAGAGCAGAATGGAGAATGAATGGACATGGCATCATCAGCATCACCACTCTCTCTGGCACATTCCACAATGTACACTCACATTCTGTCATTTCCACAGCAAAATCAAGAATGAATGGACATGTCAGACATTATCAGACATTATCAGCATCACCACTCTTATCTGGCATATTCCACAATGCACAACTCACCACCTGTCATTTCCAGAGCAAATGGAGAATGAATGACCATGGCATTATCAGCATCACCACTCTCTCTGGCACATTCCACAATGCACAACTCACATACTGTTATTTCCAGAGCAGAATGGAGAATGAATGGATATGTCATCATCAGCATCACCACTTTCTGGCACATTCCACAATGCACAACTCACAGACTGTGATTTCCAGAGCAGAATGGAGAATGAATGGACATGGCATCATCAGCATCACCACTCTCTCTGGCATATTCCATAATGCACAACTCACATACTGTGATTTCCAGAGCAGAATGGAGAATGAATGGACATGGCATCATCACTATCACTACTCTCTGATACATTCCACAATGCACAACTCACCCACTGTCATATCCAGAGCAGAATGCAGAATGGATGGAAATGGAATCATCAGCATCACCACTCTCTCTGGCACATTCCATATCCACAACTCACATTCTGTCATTTCCAGAGCAGAATGGAGAATGAATGGCCACGGCATCATCAACATCACCACTTTCTCTGGCACATTCCACAATGCACAACTCACTCCCTATTATTTCCAGAGCAGAATGGAGAATGGATGGAAATAGAATCATCAGCATCACCACTTTCTCTGGCACATTCCACAGTGCACAACTCACATTGTTATACTGTCATTTCCAGAGCAGAATGCACAATGGATAGATATGGCATCATCAGCATCACCACTCTCTCCCACAATGCACAACTCACTTGCTGTCATTTCCAGAGTAGCATCATGTAATACAAGTCAAATCAATTTTCTACATTTGCTGGAATGACTTGTGTCTCACTCTCTATAATTTCCACAGTCAGATAAAAATAATTAGCATATATTCAAATTCTATATATGAGCTAATTCATATAAAAGCTGTCTCACCCAAAAGTGTGGAAACCATCTTGCTAGTTTTTGAGCATCGAGAATATCCATGCTGTGTACAGGAAGTACAGATTGATGCAGCTTGTCTATCTCTACTATGACACTGATTATTGCATTAGCCTTTGCAAATTATTAAACATTCACTGCTTACTCTTCAACTGCATATCTAATGCACAATGCTATGTTTGTTTCTTGGGCAGTTACGATTAGAATTTGCAAAGCCTCCTCATTCAATGCTCCTGCTGTATTTTCCAACAGTATGTCAGATCCTTCATTTGAGTTGTGCATCCCTTGCACCCATGCAAATTCCATGAGCTCAATCATTTTATTGCACAAGAGAATAATACCTCCAATTTTAACACTATATTTTGGTGCATAGTTCAGTTCACAGAGACGACCCCATATATTAGCTTTGTTGAACACTCCATCCATCAGCCCATGTGCCTTTGCTACCTTCTCCTGAATTGGCAGCTTTTGAGCATCACCAGATAGTTCACTCATGGCTACAGGCAGCAATGCATCAAACTTGGTGAACAACACAATAACAGGCACTGGCGAAGTTGTGAGCTCGAAAATATCTTGCCAGAAATGAGCCCACCATTTCTCGTATCACACTCATTAAAAAACATTTCCTCAGAGCGTTGGATCGCCCGATGCAGTTTATCCATCGGGATACAGTACCTATAGTAGAGAGTATCAATGACCATTTCCCGCAACTGATCAAGCTGGTACCAGATGGCATGAATGCGTTTCTTGAGAAATGTGGTGTTTGCACGATCAGCAATGAAGTCCTTGAGTTGTTGGAATTCACGTGCGGACCCAGCCTCGAACCCCCGCGAGTCATGGAAGACGAAGTTGTCATTGCTCCGGAAAATCAACTCGTTCTCGATGTCATGCTCGCCGCGCTAACATGTATTTGTGAACAGGCGCGTCATGACCGAGTCCCACTATGTTACAAGTGATCCTCACCCCCGTGGATCCCTCGACCTGTGTCAAATCAATCTGGTCCGAGGTTTGGTTGGTCAGTCATCCAGATGTCAAACTAAGCACGTACCTTCTTTCCCTCTCCATCATAGACTTCAGGGATTTCGGTCGTGTTACAGATCGCACGGAGAATAGTCGTCTTGCCAGCGTTTGCCCGCCCAATGATAAGGATCCTGAAGCGGCCGAATTTCTCTCGGATGTTTTCGAAACTGCCGGTCTTGTTTGTCTCTGAGTTCGAGTTCGAGGCCATATCTGAATTTTAAGCTTGAGCGTATTGTGAAGAAACTGTGGAACTGTGAGGGCGAGGGAGGAAGAAAGAAGTGCGCGGCACGTCGATCGATCCCTTCTACTCCAGGAGTCACACTGGTCACGATCCCCGGTGTCACAGGGTCCGTTCGTTCCCTCAGTGTGATCGTGACTAGACCCTTTTGCTATTGAGTCGATTTCATTAATGGACATTGCTGGTGAGTAGCCGACCCATCGCTGCGTTGCATCTCTGCCAGTGTCGCTATGAACCTGTGAGCCGGAACACGAGACTCATACACGGTCAGTTCTCATAAGATCGGTATGAAGCTGACGAATGTTGGTTATGTCTATCGGAAACGGCGGGCATACACGGTTACTCACGTATACAACTGTGCGGCCTCGTGCCGCGTCATTTGCGCGTTCAAGTGGTATGTAATAAAATTGAATTAAAGGATCCAGGTCCGCCTACGCGCCAATTTAAACCCGCTCTATGACGTAGTAGTATAGTACAACTTGAAGTAAGGAGCCCGATGGGCTTCGAAAGCAGCTCATCTTTACTGCCCTAGCTCTCTCTCAGTCAGTCTCACCTCGCGCTCTCCGTCCATCGTACCGATCAGTTGCAGTTCCCTGTCTGTTCTCGATCTGTTATAACTCGCCACCGTCTCTTTGTTTTATAGCCAATTCGGTCACGCCGTGTTGCCCACCTACATCGTCGTGCCTTTTTTGCAGAGGCACACACTCACGCTTGCGACGGGATAGGCTGCGTCGATGTATCGATACTGCAAGTGGTAATATGTTGCGGATGGCCAGGTGGATGGACAACTGTGGTCCGGCTCAGTCATTAATGAAAAAAGGTGACCGGAGAAGCCTGAGTAGACGACCGTGGTAGAATGTAGATGACGTCGGGAATCCGGGCGAGATGAAGTTGAAGGGCAGGCAGCCATCACCCCCCCAGCTAATGTACTCGACCTCCTTATTATCCGCACCGTCCTTGTTCATCTCATCGATATACGAATCTGTCCTTGTTCATGCGCCTTAATATCCTGCTTGACCTGTTCCGCAATCACCACGTCGGTTTTCCACCGCCAAAACTTGAAGGACTGCTCTTGAAATTGCTTGAACCTTTGACGATAGCTGGGGGTCGTGTCACCGCTGTGCTCGCGCTCGCGCTTGCGATCGTACCTGTGCCAGAACCAGAGCCCGCGGAAAATATGCCCGACAGCGCTACGGCAACGGGCCCTACGGCGGCCGCAGTAACCAGACGACTCCAACAAGACAGCTTCCAGAGAGGGCGCAGGGGACGTGGTCCGCGACGTAGCAGGGCTCAGGGAACCGACGAGCGTAGAGGCGGGACCAGAACTGTTGGCGGGACACTTCCTCATGGGCGAAGTGGATCCAGAAATTCTTTCGGACACCAACAATACCGGTAACATTTGGCTTGGCTCTGGGTCCGTCGCTGGCGGTGGCGATGATCACTTGAGGCGCTTCGACGGGCATCGGTGGCACGTGGGATATCGGCGATAGGTCCTGTAGATATATTCGATTGAGTTGCTTGACCGGGTGTAGAGCACAGAGTTGGGTATCTGTCGCGACAGGGGCTCGGAGGAGCGCTCCTGGATCGCAAGAAGTTCAGACCACGGGTGTTAAGTGGGCGGAGGACTGGACTGCTCGGGGCCACGATGGACTTTGGGGTATTAGCGTGCTCGGATGGAACGAAAGAGGATATCGTTCCGTTAGCGGCCTCAAAGACGAATTCATCGTATATTTCTTCACCAATCAGCTCTAAAGTCGAAAGTCAGACTACACGAGCATAGAAAAAAGTCACAACCTAACCAACCTTCAAGTACGTCCTCGAGGGTGATGATACCGACTCGGAGGGGCATAATCGCCGGATCGATTCCCTGCAGAATTTGGCATCTTTCTTGGTCACAAGAGCGTCAGTGGTGTCTGTTCTAATCCAGTCCCGGGTTTTGGTAACCTTAATTTCTGCTTGTCCGTGGGGTTATCAACCGCGACGGTTTCTTCTGCTAATCCAGTTTCAATATCCGGTATCCTCGGACGTTCATGCCGCCTCTTGGTCTTGATACGATTGATCGACAATCGTCTTACTGACTTGTCTGTAATAACATCAGCTCACATGACGTCTTTAGAACGCTCTTTGCTATCCGTTGTGCTCGCAGTGGGCTTGGAACGAGATTCCATTTCGTCGCTGGAATCGCCAGATACTAATACCAACTCTCTGACGCAGACACTGAGTGAGAGTTTGCTTGACAACCTTCTTTACGGAGGCAGTTTTCTGGACGCAACCGAGAGACTATGGCCATGTGTGAACGACCTTCTTGGAATGTGTCCAAGGTTCGTTGTTTGGAACAAAGGCAACCTTGTTGAGAGGGAGCGTTCGGACAGGGACTGCATCTGGACGGATGTCAGAGATGCGCATATAGAGAGGAAATGACAGTACCTCTGGGGTCGAGCATGGCGCACTAGCACTGGGGTTAGGTAGGGAGTGGTGCGGGGAAGCGGTGACGTACTTGTTTAACGAGAATACCGATAATCTTTTTGACCCTTTCCATACGGCCAGAAGGGTCGACGGGGATTACGACCTCTTCGTATACAGGGATGCGACTGTGATCGGTCAGGCAGACCTTCTTCAGGGTGCCATAGTCGAGCTTGGAATCGATGGAGAGCATGAATACATCGTCTTTAGGCGTCATGGCCTATTTATAGATGATCAGAATGAGGGAGAGAAGAGGGTCAAGTTACCTGTTTGACGACCTTTTCTTGCAGATCGAGGGTGGCACCGATGATGTTGACGGTGTCGGTCTTCGAGTCATCGTCGTGGGCAGATATGGAGGAGTGCATAGTGGTCAATTCCTTGAGTTCTGAAAGGAATGAGGTGGAGTCATACGTGGATTGGTGGGACACTGACCAGCTATTCGATAGATGATGCCATGATGAGAACCGAGAACGAATTCTAGGAGCTTTGCAACAGGCCATGCGACTATCGCCTATGATGTGGATAGGGATGGTTGGTAAGTTACGTGTGAGCCGAAGAGGGAACGAACCAAGATGAATATCAAGACGCGGATGAAGCAGGCCAGAGTCTTTGGATAAAGACCGTGGCGGGTGCAGAGGGACTGGAGAAGCTGTGGGCATTAGAAGACTCGGGCCGCGGCAACGTGTACACGATACGCACATGACGATATGGACCGTGCTGACTGACTTACCGCTCGACCCTCTGACACCCATGGTTGACATCAAGAGCCAATGATTAGCGAGGAAATGACCCAGTCCCTGGGACCCATTTGACTGGGTAAGTCGGTGTCACCTGCAGTCCTTCAGTTCCTCAATACCCTCTGTTAGGCGTGAAGGTGTACTCTCCATCTTGGACGAGCTTCCGATTGTGAGGGTCAGTGTGCAAGATCTGCCTGCCCTTTTGAAAATTCAGGTATGGTGGCTTTATATAATCGTCATTGGACTCCGTCTCATGTATGGTTGCCACCTAGATACCGACTTGCATAAGTTAGCCGATCCTCGTCCAAAATCCAAAGTCCTCGAGATTGACAAACCATCCAGATATACCTGGTACACGCCTCACCCGCCGAATATCTTTCTCGAACCGATGGAGGTCACTACGATACAGCTCAGTATGATGAAAACCCGTCTCTTTACCAGTCCGATATTGCCACCAAGGCACAGAGAACATCCATCTCATTGAGCATTCATGATTCGAACTCGTCCGCTTACTAGGTTGTTCCGTATGTTACCATTTTCCTGAACGGAGTTGGCTTGCTTCCTGGTTTCCCTCGTCTCACGACGAACGAAGCATTGACAACAGCACTCGCTCGCGCTGCGGAAGTCGGCCCCGGAAGGCTTGCGAGCATAGGCGACATCAGTTGCGACATTGAAGTGAGTGGTCTCATACGTCTGCTCCGCTAATATCAATGTCCCTCAGGGTGGCCTCGAGTTCATGTCGTGTGCATCCACCCTCTCGGACCCCTTCTTCAAACATCGTCCTCCGACACTTCCGACTCACCTCCCAATATGCAAATCATGTCTGTGGACATCCTTCCCTCCAGCTTGTTGTTGGATGCATCCGAACACTTTTGTGGAGTGTTGACGCCTTACTACTTGAAGGCCGTGATCCAAGAGTATTAGGGACAGCCTGTGCAACAGCAGTACTCTGATGCTCTGAAGACGGCCACGGTCGCCAAGGACGGTCAACTTCAGGGTATCCATACCTGGCTGGAAGCTCCCCACGATACGTGGAGGCGAAGTACAGCCAAGTTGGAGGATTCTCTTGGGAAGAAGAAAGTGTTGATGCTCGGGAGCGGCATGGTTGCCGGGCCAGCAGTCCAAGAACTATGTCAGCGTCCGGACGTGGAATTGGTTGTTGGTCAGTGGTTCGTTTGTATTTTGTACTGGTACTTGTGGACTCATTTGGATTGTGGTGTATATTATCTTCTTTCTGTGCTACTAGCAAGCAACTCGCGCGCAGAAGCCGAGGGATTGATACGGGGTCTCTCGAACGCCAGTGCGTGCGAGTTGGATGTCGAAGATAAAGAAAGACTTTCTCAGCTCGTTGGAGCTGCCGACGTTGTAATCAGGTGCGCCAAGAGTCATTGAATCTGAGCGTTTGTAGATGATTTCGTATAGTCATTTACCTGTGCCATTCCATCCATCCATCGCCGAGTTGTGCATCCAGCACCGTAAGCATATGGTCACATCGTCATACATATCGCCGGCGATGTGCGCCTTGCACGAATAGTACATTCTTCCCATACCCAGCATCCACGGTTCATTGGAATCACTAACCACCCGAGTTAGCGCCGAATCCATCGACGTCGTGCTGTTGAACCAGATCGGATGGACCCAGGCATCGATGCTCGGCGCTTTCCTTGCTCAAGCAGCTATAAAAGGGGAACATGCCAGTGCGCGTCGTGTCCTTCACGTCCTTCTGCGGCGATCTTCCCGCTGCGGAAGCCTCGGATGTCCCACTGGGGTACAAATTCAGCTGGAGCCCGAGAGGGGTACTGAACGCTGCGCTCAACGGTGCTCGATCCAAGCTTAATGGGGAGGCACGTGTTCTATCTTTGATTTTTGGGCCACATGCGATTGAAATACATACCTAGGTCATGGAGATTCCAGGGGAGAACGTGTTGAAGCACCACTTTCCCTCTGTCCCAGTTTCCGACGTGCTCAAGTTGGAGGGAATTGCGAACAGAGATAGTCTGCCGTATACGGACACGTACGGACACGGGAAGCTCGATGGTCTGCGGACGGTCTTGAGAGGTACTCTTTGGTACGTCTAGCCGCGTGTCTTTCCGAAAGACGATACAACGTTCTCACGCAGCGCACCGATAAAGATACCCAGGGTTCGCCGACCTCGTACACGCGTTCAAATTGATGGGGCTACTGGGTACCGATCCATCGTCGTACGTCCTCCCCCGGTCGTGGTTCGACTTTGCGCGACTTGCGCTGGGAAAGCGCACGGGCAGTGAGAGCGTCCCAGAAAACGACGCACGCTCGCTTGTGTCTGCTTTGGAAGAAGTCTTTCCGGACTCAGGACGACGCGAACAGGCTGTAAATGCGTTGCGGTGGTTCGGGATCGTCCCGACGACGGGGGACATGGAAGGAATGCCCCCATTGCCAACACGCCCGACCACGCCGATCGACCTGCTCACAACCGTACTCGCACACAAACCCTCATACGCACCCGGAGAATGCGAGCTCGCACACGAGATCGTCGCTCGTCCTAGGTCTTCTGGTGTGGATGTCTCCTCCCCTTTCGCAGACACACGGACCTACACCTCCACTCTCGTATCCTACGGCACCCCACGGGCCTCGACCATGTCCCGGTGCGTCGGGCTGCTCGCGGTGCTCGACGGTAAGGTTGAGGGTAGGGGCGTGCGTGGACCGACGGAGGAGAGGCTCTATCGCGCGGTGTTGGATGGGCTCGAAGGTGCAGGGCTGGGGATGAGGGAGAGCATGAGGAGGGGAGGTGTCGGGATGGATGTAGGGCTTGGCGACTCGGAGGGGCTGTGTAGCACTGGCTTCGGTTGCGGCGTGGTGTAGCGAGTACAGTCTAAGTACACAACTAATTTCCAAACGTTCATTCGAGCGTACTTACCTTGTGTACCAGGGGTACCACCAAAGCCTACGTCGTCGCCCGAGAAACGACCAGGACCGCGACACCGCCGCAACGTCAGCGACGACTCGGCCTTGATTTCGACCCCGCTGAACGTTTGCAACAGGCAAAGACGTTGGAATAGTAATGGGAGAAAGAACTCCCTTTCTCCCATTGAGCGACGGCGGAAGTTTCACTCACCATTCTGGCCATCGCCCGTGGAGTATCTCGGACGGGATTGGGAGCCGTTCTTCGCTAGCAAGAAAATTGTAGGTGTTTTTTCATCTACTTGTTCTTTCCTTGTGCTGGTGCTGATTCTCTGGCCAGTCCTTGATGCATAGAACTCCTCTCCCCAAAACCTTACACACTTTTGATGTGATGTTCTATGAAATCAGCATGTTCACCATTCAGCTGATTCGCTCCCAGAGGATCATTCGCTTCGTAGAACTATGCGTGGACATGCGCAAGGGAAGGGCAGCCAAGGACTGCTAGGCGCCTGGTCTGCTCAAAGATGTTGTAAGTCGCCGTCTCTCCACCAACGCTCCCTCACTCATATTTTCCAGCTTTCGAGAGACATTCTCTGCATAAAGATCCTCTACGGCCTGTTCAACCTCACGCTCGGCGCTTCCACACCCTCCATCCTTTCCTCACTCTGTACCAGCGACTGCCCATATGCTGGATACCGCGCCCTCCTCTCCCACACCTTTCCCAGCACTCCTAGCTAGGTCTACAGCACCCCTCATCAATCCCCTCGACAATTTTGACCCCGAACCACTCGAAGCCTCCTGGGTTGTGCACGCCATGGCAAACTCTGCATCCGCGTAGACCGTGCCACAGAGACTACATGCATGATGCATTATTATCGAATCTTTTGCCCACTCTGACAACTCTGCCGTCTCCGGTCAGAGCAGCCCCTCACACCACTGGCACCGACTTCCAGCCGAGCTCGTGCGTACCCGCTTTTTTTGAGCACCTCGCAATGATGCTCCACAACACTGCGTGTAATCAACTCAGAGCCGTTTTCCCAGTTCGCCGAGCTTGTCGTCGCAGCCACCGCCGATTGCTTGCAGGACGAGTGTAGGGCGCACTGGGGGACGTTGCTGGCTGCACGCAAGGAAGAGTATGAGAATGGGTGGTGTGGAGAAGAGGATGAAGGAGGAGGGCTGTGTATGCGGAGAAATAGAGGAGGAGAGGAGGAGGAGGAGGAGGCTGTGTGAAGGGCGAGGAGGACTGAGGTGAGGGGTTTCTTGGTTGATATCGGTGTATGTAGTGGGACTCACCCCCGGACAGAACGACGTGCTGCGGAAGAGGTCGAGGCGGCGAAAAAACGGCAAGAGGAGGAACAGTTGGCGGAGTAGCGTCGACAACGCGAGATGAAGTGAGCTGTTGCATTGGACGAAGCGTGCGCAAGAAGACACAGTGGGAGCAAGAGACGAAGGAACTTGCAAAGATACTTGCGCACACTGCCAAAGTCGGTCCCGCGGTTCCGCATGCCAAGGGGTTTTGACTATGGCGAGCACGGCAACAAAAGGTGGCCTCGTACCTGCACATTCACGGAGTCCGGCGCCGTCGCCTGTCAGTGGGTCCACTGAGGATCGGAGGTGGCATGAACGTGTGGCTGAGAAGGAGTGTGAGGAGCAGGCGCCCGGGTCACCCGCTGCTAACGGTGCCGTGTCGCCATTGTCAGAAAGCAGGACGGATGCACATGGGTTCGAGCCGGTTCCTTAGAACAAGATGTTGGAGACTGTGGCGGTTCCAGAATAAGAAAACAGTGACCTGAGATTGATGGGTGGGTGAGGTTGAATATTCTTTAAATTCTTGTCTTTTCATTCAAGTTGCACCATATCCCTGCCTTTTCCTTTTCCCTCTTAGCTTTGCTCCCATGATACATCATTTTCCTTCCCAACAAATATCCTAAGTTCACTGTATTATCCATCAAGGTTATAGTCTACTATGATAAGTGTTGTCAGAATTTTTGTCCTCTGTCAATCTTTCTCGTGATGAGTGTTGCCTGCAATATATGCGGAGTGCTGATATTTCTGCTCTGCATCTCCATACAAATTGTAATTCCATTCATGAACCAACATGTATTGACCAGTTAAAGATGACCAAGTACATTTCTATGGATTTAGTCCAGGATTCTTGGCTGTTTCAACATTTTTCTTTGCTATTTTGTCATATACTACTTCTCTTCTTTGAACTAACTTCATGTTCTGACTTCTATACCAGAAAGAGTTCATTACATTGCTGAGAATAAGAATAGAGGATTATTATATGAAAAATCAAAGATATGCTTACTTTCACATACTCATCCTATTCTGAAGAATGACATTTGAAATCATCTCTACCTTTTCCTCTTTGGATGCCTGTCCATACTGATCAAAAATTCCCTTCGTTGCCAATCTCACATTCTTGGGTGTGTTTGATGCCTTATACTTTTCAGCAGCAGATAGAAGGGGTTGAGAATCCTTTTGATGGACAAGATAGAAAGAATGCTCCAGAATGAGCAGTAGATCTGCAAAGAAATGAAACAATACATATTGTTTGTTTTGTGTGGAAAAAACAACATAGAAGAAAGATATATACCAATAGAAGTTTGAAGGATTTTCTTCCATGTACCCAGATTCATCTATGGTTCTTAATGTTATTTCAATAAAAAATGAAGTTCATGAGGAATTTACAATACTATCAGGTGTCAGAATGGAAGATTGAGAAGAATTGAGATTGGACTGAATAATAAAATGTTATAATAAGACACAAATGCAATCAATACACATACTGTTTGATTGTGAATAATCTTAATAACAAATGGAATTAAAATGTATGAAATATCATGGAAATAAATTTACCTCCTACAATTTCTTTAAATAAGTCAAAATTGAATTTGTAAAATAAACACTTACAGACTAAGATTGACATAGATAATCATATTTGTTGATGAGAAATATGATCACAATAGTAATGAAGAACATACATCCTGCAAGTAATTACAACATGTGTGAAGCACAGTAGTGAATATAATGATACTGCCAAAAATATTGGACAACAACATACAGCCTTCAAATCAAGTGATGAGGAATTAAAATAAGAATCACATTGAAGCAAACAATATACAGCCTACCATCTGTGAGAGATGCAAAATATGTATCATCAGTATGGTCAATACTTGATCATATTCAATATGTACTTTCTATGATTGTCATAGTAAACAGTCAGAATGCAAATACAACTTTCACAGCAAAACATAGCTCACATTCTGTAATAAATGAACTGATTAGATTGAAGTGTTTCATAGCAATAGACAGCTCACCAGCTGAATGAATCATGATAAAAGGAAGTTGAAAATGTGCATCAATGATGAAAATGAACTTGAATCAATGATGGGATACAACACACCTTCTATAAATAAATAAATAAAAAAGAAGAAAATTGATGAATGATGGGTAGCTTACCGCCTGACATGTGAACATTGAATATCATGGTATTGTCATGATAACCACTGTTTGGATGTTTCAAGATGCACAACTCACCAACTATTAATTGTTGGAGTAGATTGCAAAAGAAAATAGAAATAATGTAATTAGCATCAGTATGCACAATGCAGAATTCATAGTGTAAAACTGACTCTCTGTCAATTTGAGGGCAGAAGGTAGCATAATTTGGTCAGTATGACCACCCTCTGATACATTGAAAGCCATAAACTGACCTTCTGTGATGCCCAGACACAATTGAAAATTTAAAATAGATGGACATGGAATGATCAGCATGACCACCCTCTGACACATTCCACAATGCACAACTCACAATCTGTCATTTAGAGAGCAGAATAGAGAATGAATGGGCATGGCATCATCAGCATCACTACACTCTGGCACATTCCAACATGCACAACTCACCCACTGTCATTTCCAGAGCAAAATAGAGAATGAATGGACATGATATCATCAGTATCACTACTCTCTCTGGCATATTTCAATATGCATAACTCACTTCCTGTCATTTGCAGAGTAGAATGGAGAATGAATGGATATGGTATCATCAGCTTCATCACACTCTCTGGTAAATTCTACAATGCACAACTCACAATCTGTCATTTCCAGAGCAGCATGGAGAAGAAATGGATATAGCATGTTCGGTACCACCACTCTCTGCCACATGTGACAATGCATAACTTACTTCCTGTCATTTCCAGAGCAGAATGGAGAATAAATGGATGTGGCATCATCAACACTACCACTCTCAGCCACATTCCACAATGTACAACTCACAATCTATCATGTCCAGAGTAGAAGGGAAATGGAGTATGAATGGACAATGTTGGTATCATATCAGTATCATCACTCTCTAAGTCTCTGATGGATTCCACAATGCACAACTCACTATCTAGCATTTTCAGAGCAGAATAATGAATACATCATCAGCATCTCCACTCTCTGCCACATTCCACAATGCACAACTCACTTCCTGTTACATCCAGAGCAGAATGGAGAGTGAATGAACATAGCATCATCATCACTCTGTGAGTCTTTGATGGATTCCACAATGTACAACTCACCATCTAGTATTTCCAGAGTAGAATAATGAATGCATCATCAGCACCACCACTCTCTGCCACATTCCGCAATGCACTGTGGTCCTGGATGGCTAGGCACCTACCCACGCGGGTCTGCTCAAAGATGTTGTAAGTCGCCATCTCTCCACCAACGCTCCCTCACTCAACTTTTCCAGCTTTCGAGAGATGTTCTCTGCATCAAGATCCTCTATGGCCTGTTCAACCCCCTCACGCTCTGCGCTTCCACACCCTCCATCCTTGCCTCACTCTGTACTGGCGACTGCCCACATGCTGGCTACTGCGCCCTCCTCTCCCACACCCTTTCCCAGCACTTCTAGGTCTACATTACCCTCAGGCTCCTCATCAATCTCCTTGAAGCCTACCTCATGGGTTGTGTATGCTATGGCGAACTCTGCATCTGCGTAGACCATGCCACACAGACCACATGCATGATCCTTTTGCCTACTCTGACAACTCTGCCATCTCCGGTCAGAGCAGCCCCTCACACCACCGTTGTCCAGCCAAGCTCGTGTTTACCCACATGAGCACCTCGCAATGATGCTCCACAACACTGTATGTGTAATCAAGTCAGCTGGTGCTCCCCCCGATGAACAAGCTATGTGCCAGGTTGCCCAGTTTGCCGAGCTTGTTGCAGCCAATGCCAATCGCTTACAGGACGAGTATACGGTGCACCAGTGGATGTTGTTAGCTGCACACAAAGAAGAGAATGAGAGACAAGGGTGACAGAGAGGGAGAATGGAGGAGGAGGCCAAGGAGGATGAGGAGAAGAGGAGGGATATGTATGCAGACAAGATAGAGGAGGAGAGGAGGCGGGAGGAGGAGGAAGAGGCTGTGTAGAGGGCAGAGGAGGAGCAGGAGAGAGCCAAGGCAGGTGAGTGTCATTGAGTCAGTGTATGTTGTGGGACTGACCCACGGCCAGAACGACAGATGGCAGAATAGGCCGATGCAGCAACAAAACGGCATGAGGAGGAATGGTTCGTGGAGCAGCATTGACAACGTGAGACAGAGAGTGAGCTTCTGCACTGGAAGAAGCGCGCGGAAGAAGACACAGCGGAAGCAAGAGATAGAGAAACATACAAAGATGCTTGCGCACACTGCCGAAATCGATCCTGCGGTTCTACATACCAAAGGGCTTTGTTTACAGCAAGCACAACAACAACAGGGTGGCCTTGCACCTGCATATTCACGGAGTTCGGCACCATCGCCTGTCAGTGACTGCGACGAGTGGGTGTCCACTTAGAATCGGAGGTGCCATGTGGCATCAACATATGGGCGAGATTCTAGGAGCTGTTGTCTTTTCATTGCACCATTGTTTCCTTTTGTCTCTTTGCTTTGCTCCCATAATCCTTCTTTGTCCTTCCCAATACATACCATAGAATGTCTCCATCAATATTATAGTCTACTATGATATGTGTTGTAGTCGGAAATGTTTTACCTCTGTTGATCTTTGTGATGAGTGTTTTCCATAATGTACTGGTGTTTCTGCTCTGCACCTCCATACAAAATTTAATTCCATGAATGAACTAACATGTATGGACAATTAGAGATTGACCAAGCACACTCCTATGGATTCTAAAATGGCTGTTTCAACATTTCTCTTTTGTCATCTACTTCTCTTCTTCCAAACAACTTCACATTCTTACTTCCATACCAGAAACAGTGCATTACATTGCTGAGAATAGAGGATTATTATATGAAAATCAAAGATATGCATACTTAACATACTCATCCTATTCTGAAGAATGACAGTTGAAATCATCTCTATCTTGTCTTCTTTGGATGCTTTGCCATACTGATCAAAAATTCCTGTCAATGCTGATTTCACCTTGTCAGGTGTGTTTGATGCCTTGTACTTCTCAGCAGCAGATAGAAGGGGTTGGGCATCCTTTTGATGGGAAAGATAGAAAGAATGCTCTAAAATGAGCAGTAGATCTGCAAAGCAATAACACAATACATTTTTGTTTGTTTTGTGTCAAAACAAAACTTGGAAGAAAAATATATACCAATAGAAGTTTGAAGGATTTTCTTCCATGTACCCAGATTCACCTATAATTTGTAATGTCATTTGAAGATAAAGTGAAGTTGATGAGAAATTTACAATACTATCAGGTTTCAGAATGGAAGTTTGATAAGAAGAAAGATCAGACTGAATAATAAAATCTTCTTATTAAAATAGCTAGCCTGGGAACTTTCTTTGTCCTCAGACAACTAAGCTCGCTGATTGGCTAGATTTGTTTGTTTTCTGTTTGTCTTGAGACATTGGGTCACAGCTCTTTTCTTGATTCATCTCTGGATATGCTGATTGGCTAGATTTGTTTGTTTTTTTGTTTGTCTTGAGATGGTCCCAGCTCTTTTCTTGGTTCATCTCTGGCTAAGATGCTCACTGGTGCAGGCACTCCGGGGCAAGCATGGTGGCCGGGCAGCCTTCAGGTCACTCTGATTCAAGTCACTCAACAGAGTACATCAGGAGCATCCAGCCTTTGTTCCTCTTCCATGTCTCACACTGTCATTTCAAGCTTACCCAGTCCATCACATCACACAAAGCGGTTGCTGAGCACTGTTGATGAAGATAGGCACAATGACAGTGATTGCCCTCGCAAGCATCCTGTTGGTCAAAATCTGCCTGTAGTGAATCAGTGTACATATTTTCTGAATTGTAAAATTTCAACCTAAGATTATTTTCAGCAGTGGATGCAATGAATGTTGATCTGCCAAGCTTGGTCGCAACCCATATTGATCCGCCTCCATCTTGACACTCCCTTGCACAACGTCAACGTCGTGAATGTAAGTGTCAGCAACGGCAAGTGTTGCTTCCCACTGTTGAAGTTTTACCTGCAGTACCATCTTGGTGATCACTTGCACAGTGCCAATGTTGTGAGCATGAGTGGCAGCTTCGTCAGGTTACCATTCCCCAGCAAGGTCTACCACTTGGGCCCCCTCTACTACCAGCAGGCAATCAGCCTGCTGCACAAGCTCCCTGTTACAGCTGGCCCGGATAGGGTCAGATGTAGACTTGGAGAGAAGCAAAGACTAAGGACGAAGGACTGGTCAAGCAAGCATAATGCCTGGCAAGATCCTAAGACTAAGGATACTATGAGGAGGGTCTCACGAAGAGCCATGTCACTCGAAGACTAAGGGACTGAGTACATACCCGAGAGGGCAGAGGATCGAAGGGACTTCAGAGATGAAGGACTCGAGGAGTTGCTGAGAACAAGGTGATATTCCAAGTAGCTCTAGCTTAGGGTTACAAAGTAGCGAGACAGTTCTTAAGTACTACAGAGATGGAATGCGATGGAATCGTGAAGAAGGGATGCGTCATCTGCAGTATGGATGTGTAAGAAGCTGCAGAGGATTAACCATACAGTGATCAAATGATGACAGATGGATGATGAAGCAACAACGTCATCATGAGTCAAAAGATAGGGACAAAGATAGGAGAGAACCAGGATGGAGATAAGGAAGAAACAGATTATCGGCGATGTGGAATGAGACATGAAATCACCTGAGACCTATGATACAATGTGAAGATGAGATAAAAGCGATAAGTGAAGCACAAAGAGAGAGAGAAAAGACATAAAGAGAATTCAGGAAACAATTGTAACATTACCCCCCTTGTAGCCTCGGAGTCTCTGACCCAAGCTTTAGTAATCAATTCCTAGTGTTTAAAAGTCCAGTTCAGTCCGGTTTTTTGCTGAAATTTGAGGCAACTGGACCAAGACCAGTTGAAAGAGGTTCGAAAATCATCGCAACCGAGACCAAAACCAGTAGCAACCGGTCCGGAACGGTTGCACCCAGTCAAAAGACCGGTTTGGATTAGTTTCAACTGAAACCAGTCTTGCGCTCAGGGGCGTGTGACTTTCACGCTTAGCGGTGGCTGTATCGGAGGTAGCACGTGATAGTAGCTGTATTCAGACCTACTTTCTACGCTAATCGGATAGGATCTGACCGAGATATGACTGTTTTCGAGATGTCAATAATTTGATCTCTTGATCTATGTGTAGATCGCAGGCGATCGCATGTGTTTTACGCTCAGGCAGTAGCAAACTAAATGTAGTACACATAAATACCTACTATCCGAGCCATTGATTGCCTGGATCGACACATTAGCGGGCGAGATATACTACTTCTCGAGTCAAAAAGTCATGATATCTTCATACATGGGCCAAAAATGTCCAAATAAATTTGAACAAATGTGGGAAAATCACCATAAATCACCAAAAATAGTATAGAACATAGGGGGTGGCTGTACACCGGTTGCAACCGGTTGCAACCAGTCTTTACCAGTTACCAAAATTTCCTCAAACCAGGCAACTGGCAACTGGACTAGTGGCAACCGGAGGCAACCGGCAACTGCAGTCCAGTTGTGACCAGTTGCGGTCCAATCCAGTTGCCAGTCTTTTACCAGTTTGGCAACTGGACTTTTAAACACTATTGACTGCACATTTTGTGATCTTTGAAACAGCAACGAGTTATTTGGAGGGGCTATAGCAGTTGTTGGAGGGGACTGGCAGCAGATTTTGCCAGTTGTTCAATGGGGAAGTCAAGAAGACATTGTTAATGCCACATTTCAATGATCTCATCTTTGGAATAATATAGAGATCGTTCAGCTAAAGCAGAATATGCACCTCGACAATTCACAGGCTGACAACCAAGACTTTGCTGCCTGGTTATTGGATGTTGGTCAAGGATGCAATTCAGATGACAACAGTCAAGTCACCCTTCCTAACAGCATGGTTGTTTGTGATCTTGATTTCCTCATCAATGCGGTTTACAGTGGTATGAGCAAGCATCAAATTCCAACACTGGTGTACTTTTGTGACCACACCATTCTTGCTGCGTGCAATGCTGATGTTGACAACATCAACAAAGATGTATTGCATTGCATGCCAGGTCCTGAGCAATCCTTTTTCAGTGCTGACAAGATCATTGAAGATAATACAGATTCAAGCACACATGATATTCATGATGGCTATCCTGTCGAGTTCCTGCACTCACTGAATCCTTCTGGCCTTCCACTGGATGAACTCACACTGAAAGTTGGTTGTCCACTCATCCTCCTCCGCAATCTTGCACCCCAAGATGGACTTTGCAATGGCACATGTATGATTTTACTATGTTTATCTGACAGAATCTTAGAAGTCCAGATTCTCTGTGGTGAACACGATGGCAAGTCTGCATTTACATATTCCACGGATCTCACTCAAATCATCTGCAAAAAATTCTGATTTCTCATTTATCCTAGAACACCATCAGTTTCCTGTGTGGGTAGCCTTTGCAATGACTATCAACAAGGCACAAGGGCAATCCGTCAAAGTTGTTGGTTTGGACCTATGCATTCCAGTTTTTGGTCATGGTCAACTTTATGTTGCACTGTCTCATGCAACTTCAAGCCACCAAATCATTGCCTTACTTCCTCCTGGTGAGACAAAAACAGTTAATGTTGTTTACCCAGAGGTTTTAATTTGGTATAATACCATCTTCAAATTTTATAATGATGATAACTCAAATCGTCGAACTCTTGGTATCATAGATGAAATGGTATTGTGCAGTCGGTGGTGGCATTGCCACATAGTATTGTTTTGTTTTGCCAATATCATGTGTACAGTTGTATATAAAGCATGCTGTTTTTGAAAGCTTTCATCCAATCTTTTCTTCTCCAAACTGAGGCTTTCTTCAGCTAGCTACCTAGGCTCACTGTGTTCATCGCCATGATTGTTGAGTTACTCACTGTGCCATGTCATCCACTGGGAGCTCTGCAACCATCACTGCTCTTGCCGTATTTGAGAATGGCCACCACTTGGAGGGCATGAATTACATCTTCGATGCCCAGATCTATGTTGAAAACGGGCCTCCAATCCTGGCAGCACTGAAATACTTCAACCAGGGTGGATAGGAGTTCACTGACCTTGGTTTCTACTTTGTTACGGCACAGGTATGTTGATCTCTATTTGGTGTATGCAGCTCTACCTCACTTAGATAACTTTGCATCAAGGTTGTGTCAATGCAATGGGGAGCCAACATTGCTATTCGATCTAATAGGCCTATTGAGGAAGATTATGACATGGTTGGAGACATCATTAATGTATGTTCTGTATGATTGGTTCCACCTATGATTGGTTGCTTACAATGTCAATACAACTTCCAGCTTATTCAGATCAGAATTCCAGATGGTGTTGATGTTATGGATATTATTGAATCCAAGCACCCACTTTATGTGGAGATATGTGGTGTCGCAGAGTCCATTGATGACCTAGCAGGAACCTTCTGCATCAATGCTCATCAATACGTCTCATGCCTCAAGTTGGATTTCTCTGCTACCACCACCTGCCCTACTGCATCTCAGTCTGATTCTACTACCCTCAAGTCTACCAGGATGCTAGAAAACAAAGTCTGGCAAGAGGGTTACATCAAGAAATGGTGGCTATGTTTCAATTATGGGTTTTCTCAAAGGCCAGTTGACTCAAGAAGGGCAAAAATGGTTGTCAACGGAGGTTGACTCCATGGTGTTTCTCGGCCATCCTATTATTCAACCTTCAGATGCATCCAAAACTGCAGGTATGGAAATGGGTGTCCACCATGTATATGTTCTTATTTTGAATGCTGACATCAATTTAGAGTCATCTAAGGCTCCAAAAACCCCTGGTCATGCAAGTATAAAGTTTGATTTCTCCAATCCCAGCTCTGCAAGAAGCATTGACTTGACTTGACAGCAAAGGATTGAGGCAAGTTGAAGAATAGTGCCAGCCCATGCCAGTCATTCATTTAAATTATGGTCATTCACCCCCTACTTCTCATCACCATCCTTCTACGGACCTTCATTATCATAGTCTAACTTCATAATCATTTTCATTGTCGGACATCTACCAGACAGCTTAGCATACGGTCACTACACATTTTTAATCAGTCAAGTAAGATTTTTGTTCTTCCATTCACTCAATTAAGCTGTCAGTGAGTGGCGTAGCCACGGGTAGCCGCTAGTATTACAATAAAATACAAATGCAATCAATACACATACTGTTTGATTGTGAATAATCTCAACAACAAATGTAATTAAAATATATAAAATATGAAGAAAATGATTTCACCTTCTACAAATGTTTTATTAGAATAAGTCAAGAGTGAATTTTTACAATAAACACCTACAGACTAAAATTAACATAGACAATTATATTTGATGTTTGATGAGATATTGAATATTAACATAATAATAATGAAGAACATACATCCTGCAAGTGATACAACAATGTTTGAAGTACAATAGTAAATATAATGATGTTGCCAAACATAATAGACAACAACTTACAGCCTTGAAATTATCAAGTGATGAGGAATAAAAATGAAGATCATATTGAAGCAAACAATAAACAGCCTACCATCTATAAGGGATGCAAAATATTTCTCATCAGTATAGTCAATGCTTCATCATATGATTCATATCCAATATGTACATTCTATAATTGTCAGAAATGACCACTGGCAGTTAGAATGCAAATGAAACTTTCACATAAAAACATAGCTCACAGTCTGTAATAAATAACATGATTAATATGATTGAATTATTGTATAGTAATAGACAGCTCACAAGCTGAATGAATCATGATAAAAGTAAGTTCAATATGTGCATCAATAATGGTAATGAATCAATAATGTAATAAAACACACCATCTATAAATGAAAAAGTGGCAAAAGATGAATATGTTAGATTGTAGTGAGAAAAAGGATGAATTATGATCATGTATAACTTACCTCCTGTTGTATGAACATAGAACATCATGGTATTGTCATGATCACTACTGTGTAAAAAGTGTCCAAGATGCACAACTCACCAACTATTAATTGTTAGAATAGATTGCAAAAGAAATGTATGTAATATAATTAGCATCACTTTTCAGAACAATGCAGAATTGCTAATGTACAATGTACTTTCTGTCATTCCCAGAGCATGAGGCAGAATAAGTCAACATAATTAGGTCAGCTTGACCACCCTCTGATACATTGAATGCTGTAAAACTGACCTCCTGTGATGTCAAGACAAGATTGAAAAATACAGTAGATGGGCATGGTATGATCAGCATAACCACTCTCTGACATATTCCACATTGTATAATACACAACTCACTCTCTGTCATTTTCATAGCAGAATAGAGAATGAATGAACATGGCATTATTAGTATCACCACTTGCTAGCACATTCCACAATGTACAACTTACCAGTGGCTGTCATATCCAGAGAAGAATAGAGAATGAATGAATGTGGCATCATCAATGTCACAACTCTCTGCCACATTTCACAATGTGCAACTCGCATACTGTCATTTGCAGAGCAGAAGGGAGAATAAATGGACATGGCATTATCAGTATCATAACTCTCTGGCACATTCTACAATGTACAACTTACATACTGTCATTTCTAGAGCAGAATGGAGAATGAATGAACATGGCATCATCAGTATCATAACTCTCTGGCACATTCTACAATGTACAACTTATGTACATACTGTCATTTCCAGAGCAGAACGGAGAATGAATGGATGTGGCATCATTAGCATCACTATTGTCTGACACATTCCACATTCCACAATGCACAACTCACTGGCTGTCATTTCCAAAGCAGAATGGAGAATGAATCGACATGGCAGTGATGGCACTATCAGCATCACCACTCTCTGCATCATTGCACAATGCACAACTCACATCCTGTCAGTTCCACAGCAAAATGCAGAATGCATGGACATGGCAACATCAGTGTCACCACTCTGCCACATTCCACAATGCACAACTCACTGCCTGTCATTTCCGCAGCAGAATGGAGAATGAATAGACATAACATCATCAGCATCACCACTCTCTGGCACATTCTACAATGCACAACTCACATACTGTCATTTACAGTGCAGAATGGAGAATGAATGGATATGGTATCATCAGCATCACCACTCTCTGGCACATTCCAAAATTCACAACTCACTCTCTGACATTTCCAGAGCAATATAGAGAATGAATGGACATGGCATCATCAGCATCACCATTCTCTCTGGCATATTCCACAATGCATACCTTACAAACTGTCATTTCCACAGCAGAAAGGAGAATAAATGGACATAGCATCATTGGCATCACCACTCTCTGCCATATTCAACAATGCACAACTCACAACCTGTTATTTCCAGAGCAGAATGAAGAATGAATAGACAATGTCGGTATCATCAGCATCACCACTCTGTCTGGCACATTCCACAATGGATAACTGAAAAACTGTCATTTCCACAGCAAAATGGAGAACGAATAGACATGGGATCATTAGTATCATAACTCTCTGCCACATTCCATACTGTACAACTCACATCCTGTCATTCCCAGAGCAGAATGCAGAATGAATGGACATTGCATCATCAACATCACAACTCCCTGCCACATTGCACAATACACAACTCACTGCCTGTCATTTCCAGAGGATAATGGAGAATTAATGGACATGGCATCAGCAGCAGCACCACTCTCTGCCATATTCAACAATAAACAATTCACCAGCTGCCATGTGCAAAGAACAATGGAGAATGAATGGACATGGCATCAGCAGCAGCACCACTCTGCCATATTCAACAATGCACAACTCACTGCCTGTCATTTCCACAACAAAATGTAGAATGAATGGACATGGCATTATCAGCATCACCACTCTCTGTCACACTCCACAATGCACAACTTACTCTCTGTCATTTCCAAAGCAGAATAGGAAATGAATGGACATGCCATCATTAGCATCACCACTCTCTGCTAAATTCCAAAATGCACAACTCACTTCCTGTCATTTCCACAGCAGAATGGAGAATGAATAGACATGGTATCATCAGCATCATCACTCTCTGGCAAATTCCCCAATGCACAATTCACTGTCTGTCATTTCCAGAACAGAATGGAGAATGAATGGACATCATCAGCATCACCACTCTCTGCCACATTCCACAATGCACAATTCACCATCTGTCATGTACAGAGAAGAATGGAGAATGAGTGGACATGGCATCATCAGCATCACTACTCTCTGTCACACTCCACAATGCACAACTCACTCTCTGTCATTTCCAGAGCAGAATGGAGAATGAATGGACATGGCATCATTAGTATCATAACTCTCTGCCACATTCCATACTGCACAACTCACTCTCTGACATTTCCAGAGCAATATAGAGAATGAATGGACATGGCATCATCAGCATCACACACTCTCTGGCACATTCCACAATGTACAACTCATATACTGTCATTTACACAACAAAACAGAGAATGAATGGATAAGGCACCATTATTATTATCACCACTCTCTTCTACATTCCATACCACACAACTCACTTTCTGTCATTTCCAGAGTAGAATCATGTAATATGAGTTGAGTTGAGTTTCTAAATTTGCTGCAATGACTAGAATCTCACTTTCTATAATTTGCTCAGTCAGATCAAAATAATTAGCACTAATTCATATCAAATCTATCTCACCCAAAAGTGTGGAAACCATCTTGCCAATCTTTCAGGATGCAGAATGTCCATGTTGTGTACAGGAAGTACAGATTGATGCAGCTTGTCTACTTCTAGTATCACCCTGATTATTGCATTAGCCTTTGCACAATATTCAACATTCAATCCTTACTCTTCAACTGCATATCTAATGCACAATGCTATGTTTGTTTCTTGGGCAGTTACAAATAGAATTTGCAAAGCCTCCTCATTCAAAGATCCTGCTGTCTTTTCCAGTAACTTGTTACACCCCTTATTTGAGCTGTGCATCCCTTACATCCATGTAACTTCTGTCAGGTCATTGGTTTTATTCAAAAAGAGAATAATACCTCCAATTTGAACACTATGCTTTGGTGCATAGTTTAGTTCACAGAGACGACCTCATGTGCCTTTGCTACTTTTTCTTCTCTGGGCAATTTTTGATCTTCTCTGGACAGTTCGACCATGCCACGAGCCAGTAACGCATCAAACTTAGTGAACAGCACGATAACAGGCACTGGCCAAGCTGTGAGCTCGAAAAAATCTCTCCAAAAAAGGCTACCTTTTCTGGTATCACACTCGTTAAAAAACATCTCCTCTGAGCGTTGGATCGCCCGATGCAGTTGATCCATTGGGATACAGTACCTATTCAGAGTAACAACTAGTCAATTTACTACTTCCCGCACAGTTCAAGCTTTTACCAGATGGCGTGAATGCGTTTCTTGAGAAATGTCGTGTTTGCACGATCAGCAATGAAGTCCTTGAGTTGTTGGAATTCACGTGCGGAACCAGCCTCGAAGCCCCGCGAGTCATGGAAGACGAAGTCGTCATTGCTCCGGAAAATCAACTCGTTCTCGATGTTGTGCTCGCCGCGCTAGCGTGTATCTGTGTGTCAAGTCCGAGTCTCAGTATTATGTTACATTGTAGTGATACTCACCCCCGTGGATCCCTCGACGTGTGTCAGATCAATCTGTTCGCACGTTTGGTCGGTCAGTGTGATCAAGATGTATCAAATTAGTTACGCACCTTGTTCTCTTCTCCATCATAGACTTCCGGGTTTTCGGTAGTGTTACAGATCGCGCGGAGAATAGTCGTCTTGCCAGCGTTCGCCCGCCCAATGATAAGGATCCTGAAGCGGCCGAATTTCTCTCGGATGTTTTCGAAACCGCCGGCCTGGTTTGTCTCTGAGTTAGAGTTGGAGTTCATATCTGGATTCTAAGCCTGAGAGTATTGCACTAGTGAACTGTGAGGGCGAAGGAGGAAGAAAGAAGTGCGCGGCACGTCGATCGATCGTCACGATCTACTTCCGACATCCGCTTCCAGTGGCAGGAGTCACACTAGTGACGGTCGAGGTCAGTGTGACATGTGACACGTGACCACCAACGTGACTGCGCATGCAACTGTTACACCAGACCGTTTGTTGCAAAGTCGGTTTCATTACATGCATGCAATGCTGGTAAGCAGACTACAGTTGTGCTGCTCGTGCCGTGTCTTTTGCGCGTTGTAAGGATCCCGGCGGTCCGCCCAGTCCGCCGACCCGCTCTATGACGTAGTACAGTAACCCCGACGATAGGCTTCGAAAGCAGCACATTTTTCAGGCTGCATCGATGGATTGATTCCACATATGAATCGAAGTAGAAACGTGCTGCAAGTTAACAGCTGTGGTCCGGCCGCAGGGCGGGAACTCTCATTGTAATCGACGCGCAACGAGTTCTTGATATGCTCTCTCACATTCTGGGAGGGAACAGTGAACACGTTGGTTCGATAACTTCTTATTTACGAGGCGAGAGATATCAGATATCAGAAGGAGGTAGACATAAAACAGCAAACAGCATAACACAAACAAGGGAAGCGAAACATGGATGGACAAAAAAAAATTAATCAGTCATTAATGAAAAAAAGGTAACCGGGGGAGGAGCCTAAGTAGAGGATCATAGTAGAATGCAGATGAGTCGTCGGGAATTCGGGCGAGATGAAGCTAAAGGGCAGGCAGCCATCACCCCGCAGCTAATGTCATAAGTAGCCGGAATCGTCCTCCTTCTTATCTGCGCCGTCCTTGTCCATCTCATCGGTCGATACACGAATCTGTCCCTGTTCATGCCCCTTGATATCTTGCTTGACCTGTTCCGCAATCACCACGCGCGTCGTCGATTCGCCACCGCCGAGAGGACTGCTCTTGAACTTGCTTGGACCTTTGGCGATAGCTGGGGGTCGTGCCACCGCCGTGCTCGCGCTCCCGCTTCCGATCGTTCCCGTGCCAGAACCAGAGACCGGGGAAGATATGCCCGACAGCGCTACAGCAACGGGCCCTACAGCAGCTGCAGCAATCAGACGACGCCTCCGTTCCAGCAAGACAGCTTCGAGAGAGGGTGCAGGGGACGTGGTCCGTGATGTAGCAGGGCTCAGGGGACTGACGCCGGGACCAGAACTGCTGGCGGGACGCTTCCTCATGGGCGATGTCGTTGACCGAGGAGGAGTGCTCGGATCCGCAACTCGTTCAGACGCTAACAATACCGACACCGAGGAGACGCCGGATTCTCTGGGCGTGCGCACTTCTGGCTTGGCTCTGGGTCCATCGCTGGCGGTGGCGATGATCACTTGAGGCGCCTCGACGGGCATCGGTGGCACGGGTGGGATATCGGTGACAGGTCCTGTAGATACATTCGATTGAGTTGCTTGACCGGGTGTAGAGAACAGAGATGGGGATCTGTCACGACGGGGGCTCGGAGGAGCGCTCCTGGATCGCAAGAAGTTCAGACCACGGGTGTTGAGTGGGCGGAGGGCTGGACTGCTCGGTGCCACCACGTCGGTGATCTGAGGTGTGATGCTGGCAAAAGTTTCAGTCATGATGGACTTTTGGGTATTAGCGTGCTCGGATGGAACGAAAGAGGATATCGTTCCGTTAGCGGCCTCGAAGTCGAATTCATCGTATATCTCTTCACCAATCAACTCTAAAGTCGAAAGTTAGACAACGCGAACATAGAGAAAAGTCACAACCTAACCAACCTTCAAGTACGTCCTCGAGGGTGATGATACCGAGGGGCATAATCGCCGGATCGATTCCCTGCAGAAAGTCTTTGGCATCTTTCTTGGTCAGAAGAGCGTCAGCGGGCATTGTCTGTTCTAATCCAGTCCCGGGCTTTGGTAACCTTAATTTCTGCTTATCCTTGGGGTTATCAACCGCGACGGTTTCTTCTGCTAGTCCAGTTTCAATATCCGGTATCCTCGGGCGTTCACGACGCCTCTTGGTCTTGACACGATTGATCGACGATTGTCTTACCGACTTGTCTGTGACAGCATCACCTTGGATCGTCGACTCTTTCTCAGAGTCATCAGCCCATACGACGCCTTTGGAACGCTCTTTGCTATCCGTTGTGCTTGCAGTGGGCTTGGAACGAGGTTCTTCTTCGTCGCTGGATTCGCCAGAATCACTACTGGAGTCACTAATACCAACTCTCTGACGTAGACGTTGAGTGAGGGTTTGCTTGGCAACCTTCTTTACGGAGGCAGCCTTCTCGACGCTGAACCGAGAGACTATGGCCATGTGTGAACGACCTTCTTGGAATTTGTCCAAGATACCCAGAAGAGGTTCATTGTTTGGAACAAAGGGAACCTTGTTGAGAGTGAGCATGCGGACAGGGACTGCATCTGGACCAATGTCAGAAATGCGGGCGGATATAGAGAGAAAATAACAGTACCTCCAGGATCGAGCATGACGCACTAGCACTGGGGTTAGGTGGGGAGTGGAGTGGGGAAGCGGTGACGTACTTGTTTAACGAGAAGGATGCCGATAATCTTTTTGACCCTTTCCATACGGCCAGAAGGGTCGACGGGGATTACAACCTCTTCGTATACAGGGATACGACTGTGACCGGTCAGGCAGACCTTCTTTAGGGTGTCATAGTCGAGCTTGGAATCGATAGAGAGCATGAATACATCGTCGATAGGCGTCATGGCCTAATTATAGATGGTCAGAATGCCGTGAAGGTGAGAAAGAAGACGGTCACGTTACCTGTTTGACGACCTTTTCTTGCAGATCGAGGGTGGCACCGATGATGTTGACGGTGTCGGTCTTCAAGTCACCGCCATGGGCAGACATGGAGGAGTGCATAGCGATCAATTCCTTGAGTTCTGAAAGGAATGAGGTGGAGTCACGCGTGGATTTGTGGGAAACTGACCAGCTCTTCGATAGATGATGCCGTGATGGGAACCAAGAACGAATTCTAGGAGCTTTGCGACAGGCCATGCGACTATCCCCTATGATGTGGATAGGGATGGTTGGTGAGTGGGTTACATGTGAGCCGAAGAGGGAACGAACCAAGATGTAGATCAAAACGCGGGTGAATCCAGCCATCTTTGCGCCCAGATAAAGACCGTGGCGGGTGCAGAGGGACTGGGGTATGATTTCGGAGAAGCTGTGGGCGTGGGCATTAGAAGGCTCGGGCCGCAGCAACGTGTAAACGATACGCACATGACGATAAGGACCGTGCTGACGACGACGCTCTGCACGCCTCCACCGAGGACGGGGTCTGAGATGACTGGCAGAGTTTCGTTGACGATCATGTTTGCGAGCAATAGGGTGACCAAAAGGAGGTGGCCGTTCTTGCGGATGGGTTTGATCTTTGCGGCATAGCGTTTCTGCTGACTGCGGGAAGAGGGGTGAGATAAAGGGGGTAACGCCGAGGGATACACTGACGGTGTGCCGCAGATGCTGAGGACGTTGAGCTGAGTTTCGTCAAGACTCATGTATCCCAACGTCAGACCGGCAAAGACGCCCGACAAGAGTACGAGAATGGGGATGAGACATGCAAATACGATAAACTCGGGACTGCTCGGGTTCGAGGAGGCACGTTTTGCGAGTGTGTGCAAGATGGTTGTATCATCTTTGTAAAATATGGACAAGAAGAGAGAGAGAGGACGGAATTGTACCATTCGCGAGGGGAAAGTTCAATGAATCAAAGCAAAGCCACTTCAAGTTCTTTCTCCCTTTTATGCGGTGCGTGCGATTCCGTTACGACATGCATGTTTCTCCGTCATTTCACCAGACGATACCTCCGTCGGCACTCTCTGGCTCGTCGACAAAGAATACAATGCTTCTGCAGTCGCACGCAACTTTCGGACCCTCTGGACTGTGAGCGTTCTCTCATTCACTACTCTCCTTTCTCACCCGAGCAGTGTGCCATGATATCACTAGACTACAAGCTCAACTTTCAGCCAGACAAGGCCGACCAAATCCCCCAATTACATGCTCGCGTGGCAGACAGGATGTATCATTTATTCACCTCCAACGGTGGTTTGTACATCAAAATCGGTGTGTGCACTTCTTCCCCTACAACCTGCCAGCACGGCAACTCACCCTTCCTTTTTCGTTCCAGGCCAGGCTATCGGTGCCAATTCCCCGTTTCTGCCGCGCCCTATACAGGACAAATTCGCCCGTCTCTTCGATGATGCTCCCCAGATACCCTACTCTGACGTCCTCTCCGTCTTCCATTCAGAATTCGGTCGTTCACCAGCAGGTGATGACGGCATGTTTGACGAATTCGATCAGGATGCCATCGCGAGTGCCAGCGTGGCACAAGTACACCGTGCAAAGCTCAAGAACGGCGACTGGGTGGCTGTCAAGATCCAGAAGCCAGACGTGACCAAACAAATCGAATGGGATCTCGGTGCATTCCGCGTCGTGATGTGGATATTCGAAAACTGTTTATTCGATCTCCCCGTTTATTTCGCCGTTGGTACGCGTTATATCTCCCGACTTTCTTTTTGGCTTTTTCACAAACGCATGGCAGATTTCATCAACAGCCCTCTGAGACAGGAACTGGATTTCGTACAAGAAGCACACAACGCGCGTGTCACTGCTCAATTTATCGCCGCGGAGCCACGTCTCGCTGGCAAGGTGCATATACCCAAGGTGTATCCGGAATACTCGTCCAAGAAAGTCCTCACCGCCGAGTGGATCGACGGCGTGCGCTTGAGCGATCGTGCTGCAATTCGGAGCCTCATGGGCGAGGACGCTCAGTCTGCGAGCTCGTCATTGAAGGCCGTTCGCTTAAAGGGTGGCCTCAAGTCAATCATGCAGACCATGATCGAACTCTTCAGCGCACAAATGTTCAGCTGGGGTTGGGTTCACTGCGATCCACACCCTGGCAACATCATAATCCGCCCTGATCCCTCCAACCCTCAGTATCCCCAGTTGGTCTTGCTCGATCACGGCCTGTACGTCCGCGTGCAAGAGTCGTTTAGAAGAGAATACGCCACGCTCTGGAGGGGCTTGCTTGCTGCGGACTGGAATGCGATCGAGCGTGTGACAACGTCATGGGGCATTGGCACGCCGGACTTGTTTGCAAGCGCGACATTGATGCGCCCGGTGAGGTATGGCAAGAAGAACGCCGTCGGGTCTGTATAGTAGTTGAATCAGTATGAGCAAAGCATGCAGATGAAAGCCAAATTGAAGAGTTTCTTGACGGATACAGACAAGATGCCCAAGGAACTCATCTTCCTCGGAAGGAACATAAGGTGAGCGAAGCCTTCTCGACGTAGCAAGTGCGATCGATGGCTGACTGGCATGCGTACCAGGATCGTTCAAGGTTGGTGCTCGTGGGTCTTGGTCTCCTGCTCGTCTGACGATTTTGCCACAGGAAACAACCAAGCGCTTGGCTCGCCCGTGAACCGTATCAAATTTACCGGATTCTGGGCCTCCGCATCCTTGATGACCTCGGCGAATCTCACGCTGGCGCAACGTGCCAACGAGTGCTGGCACTATCTCGTGTTTCGAACCGTCATGCTGTCAATCGACGTGGCGTTCTGGTCGAGCAAGGTACGTCAATGGGTTCGGCGGCTGTTTGGCCAGCCGAGCATCGGCTTCGAGGACGAGCTGGAGCGATCGATGAGAGGGTTTGCGAAGAGCACGTTGGGAATAGATGTTGGGCCGGGTGCCTTTGAGGGGTAGTCAATAGAGTACTACCTGGGGACCACTGCGGCAATGCTTCAATCGTTCAAGCTGGTGCCCTCTAAGGCATTCAAACTGCTCTATCTCGTTCGAGGCCGTGGCACCAGTCACCAGCAGTCTGTCAGAAGTCTTCTCATCTAAGCTATTTCGAGCTAATCCACTCCATTCGCTTCGTAGAGATCAAGAACGTCGCTCAAACCAGCGTCGCCTCCATCGAGCTCGTCAATCACCACTCTCGCTGACTCCAAGGTACTTGCTGCCTGGCTGCAGGCTGACCGCACAGTCGCTTTAGATCTCGACGATCCCGATTCAAGTGAGAAACCAGCAAGTATCATCCTCGGCGCAGCAGGGATCCCCATCACACCCTGGCTCAAGTTCCTGTGGCAGAGTTACTGCACCTCTCTCGAGACATTACGAGGCAATTTGCCAGGTAAGTCCCTCCTGCCCTCCCGTCCTGTTCGAATTAATGACCTTCCCCAGCGAGTTGCCTTGCACCTCTGCCTCAAGCACTAGTGCGAGGTCGAGCTCCGTCGCTTGTGCGAAACTCCGTCTTCACTTCGTCAACGTCACACTTGAAGTATGCCCACCAACGGGCCCACGCCATCTCGGATCTAGACATCCTTCAGCACCACCTCAACACCCGCTTCTCCCAACTCAGCACCTCCGTCAAGGATGAGCTCGCCAAGATATTATCGCCAGCAGCAATTCCCTCCATCATATCGGCAGTAGATCCAACGAACAAATGTCCCGTCTCGCAGGCCAGGTTCTCGTCAGCGCACTTGTTGTCCCTGTCGGGCAGCATGCTGTAAGTCCCGTCTCTCCATTAAAACTCGCCAGCTTTTATGAAACGTCCTCCGCCTCTCCCCAGCCCCGATCGGAATACTCTACAGCCTTCTCGAGGATTCGTTCGACCCATCGCCCTCTGCGCATCCATAGTGCGCATCCTCTCCTTACTCTGTGCCTCCGACTCACCGTGTGCTGGCTATCGCCCCCTCCTCTCACGCGCACTGGATCCACTCCGCCTCCTCTTCCAGCTTTCCTAGGTCTACAGTACCCTCAAAGTGAGCACCCTCAAGCTCAACCCCCTCGGCGACTTTGGCCCTGAAGCCTACCTCACGAGGTGCGCACAATCACAGCGAACTCCGTATCCGCGTTCACCATACCACAGAGAGTGGTGCTCACTCCCGATGAGCAAGCCGAGCGCTAGTTCGCCGAGCTTGTCGCCGCAGCCAATGCCGAATTCTGCGCCCTTTCTCTGTGTGCAAAGCGCCGTCGCGCGCCGCAGAGAGTTCCTCTCTGAGATGAGCGTACGCGAAGAAATTGAGGAGGCGTCCCGCCGCGCGGAGCTCTCGCGCCACAAGAAACTGATGGAGGAGCAAGAAGAAAAGGCAGACGTCGAAAAGAAGGATATTGAGTTGATCTGAACGGAAGAGAGCAGGCAAGGTGTTCGCACAGGACTTTATGCACCACATTTCCACCGCTACAACATCCTCAAGATACGGACGTCGCAGGCTATCTCCGCCGTGCACACGAACAACACCTCATATCCACCATCGAGGGAATAAGGGAGGACTGTGATGCAAAGAAAAAATACATGTTCAAAAAACTTGACAATCGCGCCAGCAGCGACAACAAGGTGTTGGCTGAGATGAAGAAGGGTTTCTATGCAAGGGTGCATGGTGGGCTGGTTTTTGGTGTCTCGATTTCTCAGATCTCTGGCCCACAGGCAAGCACGGGTCCCAGTCTTACGCTGTATATGCGAAGCAAGATGATGGCGTGCGGCCGTGCAAACGACGAGCTGATTGCAGCGAGGTTAGGAGGAACATCGTGTCCAATCATTCATCTCCTCATCCAGGCAAGCCGCGAGTCTCAACACAAACCTAAGTCAAGGATAAACGTTCTTCTCATTTCGTCCTTTGACATGTGCATGTCTTCCCGGCCGCTTCCTCTCAAATGATGTTCAAATTCACCTCCTTGCACCGATCACCGGAGAACCGCCCGCCGTCCAGCACGCGGGCGCCCACAACCTCAAATGTGCCCCTGTTGGAGAGAAAATACGCACGCGTATACCTTGGGGACTCGGAGTTCGTGAAGTATCTGTTCTGAGAACGCATACCGCCAAAGGATCTCGAGAGGCGCTCGAGGACCAGTACTGGGATGTCATCGATCGCTCATTTCAGTCGCGGCCTATGGAAACATGGTTTAGGGGTCGCAATCAAGAATTCGCGCCTGCCTGTCTACGAGGTAATACAACAATGAAGTGGGAGGATCAATTAGCAGTAGGTTATCCCTCTCTTCAAGGGTTTCCTTAACCGAGCGTTGTCATAGCTTGTAGCTGGCCGGCCACTATGGGCAAAGTTGTACTACCTCGTGCGTTCGGGGCACGCAGAGAAAGCCCTTGACGAGGCACTTCGGTATGAGGCGGCGATCGACCACCGGGAACCTAGCTTTGTGAGCCACTTCAAGTCTTGGATGGAGTCGCCCGATAGGCGGTACTATGTTGGAAGAATATGTGTTTAACACGCCCAACATCTCATTGTTGGTAAATTGCAACCAATCTATCCGGGGTCACGCCCTCGCATGCCACTAGCGCCTCTGCGACTTGACCAACTTCCTCGATAGGGCTTAAGATCGGCAGTTGGAATACTAAACTGCCTCGGATGGGCAGCGGTAGGGGGTAGCGGAGCCCCCTGACGAGAGCTTTCGCAGGCTCGAAACCGCTACCATTCCGCTCCCTTATCTGCCCCTACTCGTACTGCAGACCGTCATCCTCTCATGGCCGGTCGCCCGACCCTAATCCTCGGAGAGTGTTTCCAGACGGACGAGCAAGCAGACTTGACAGTCCGAGTATCCTCTTCTTGCACACACTGACGCGCGCTTCGCGTTCCCCTTCGTGGGAGTCCTTTTCTTGGCACTTACATAAGCCTTAATCTGTTTTTTTAACCTCCTTCCACTTCCTCAATGGTCAACGGTCCCGGTCAACCTCCTAGAATCGTTGACAGGTGAGCATCTCTACGACGTTCTTGTCCATTCCATCACCTTTCATATGTTTTCTATCATGATGATTTCATTGCTGTGCACCAGACCGAGTGCTTCCCGCTCCTTGAGGAACATTCACCCTGGCCCTCTATCATACGCTCGAGGGTTCTGACTATCTTTCCTTTTTTCACGTCCATCATGTCTCGGCCGATTGACTGATCTCTTGCTCCGTATGTACAGGCGGTGAATGGATATGCATCCGAGCATCGTCCCGTTATCGATGCATCAACGTGTGTACGAATCAAATCGTTTGTCCCCGCTCATTATGTATGTTATTTTGATCTTCATATCCACCGACTTGGCCCGCGTGAGTTGGTCGCCACGTAGCCTAACAAGTGCCATGAAAAAAAGGATCGCGGATTTAGTGTAGGATGGCCACGCACCGAATTTGATGAGACTTACTCCACAGCCGCTGTACTTGACGCCCGTCCAGGCCAGCGCAGGATCCAGAGAATCGCACACGACAAATGAAACGACGACCGAGGCACGCATCGTCGTTAATGAAGACGTCACCTATTCAAAAGCACATTCCCATCTGCAACTCGTCGACGATGTACAAAAATGTTCGCTCAGAATCGGGATTTTTCTGCGCGTTCGTCACAGAGGCTGTCAGCCCATACGGAAAATCGTTCATGAGGCGAATGGCCTCGTCCTAGCAGTACCGCATCGTCATCGCCGTACGCGGAACCATAGGACGGCTGTCTCGACTGACCTTTTGGATTCCGACGACAGCCCGTCTAGAATGCTTGTCCTACCGTCATGACGTCCATAGCTAGGCGATACGTCGTCTCAGCGGGTGAGTGTTTCTTGGTTGATGTCGGTGTGTAGTGGAACCGACGCGGATTACAGAACAACATGCGGCAGAAGAGGCCGAGGCGGCGAAAAAACGGCAAGAGGAGCAGCGGTTGGCGGAGCAGCGTCGACAATGTCAGATCGAGCAAGCTGCTGCACTTGAAGAGGTTCGCAAGAATGTACAGCGGGAAGCAAGAGGCGGAAGTTCAAAGATGCGTGCACACTCTGCCAAGATGGATCCTGCGGTTTCGTGTGGCGAGGGAGGGTGGCGCACTGCCGGTGATGCTTCCGCACCCACGACTGCCACGACGATGGGAGGTCTCCACCTCCACATTCGCAGAGTCCGGCGCTGTTGCCTATCAATACGACTGCGGCGTCCGCTGAGGACCGGAGGCGGCGTGTGGCGTCAACGTATGGCTGAGACATGTAGTGGAAGCCCGGGTTGCCCGCCGGTACTCACACTGGGACTGCCCCTGTCCGAAAGCAGGAGGGACGCAGACAGGTTCGTAATATGGTTCCGGAAAAAAAGGTGTGGAATCCGCAGCGGTTCCAGAATGAGGGCCGAGGTCGATGCTTGATTGATTTGTGGTCAGAGTGGAGGATGTCTTCTCTCTTCTTTTCATGACACCGTACAGTCACGTCCTGGAATGTTTGTTTGTTGCCTTTTCCTTTTCCTTAGGCCTCTTTACTTAGTCTCCATGACCCATCTTCACCTTTCCCAAAACATATCATGGTTTCCTTACATCCATCAAGGTTGTAGCCTACTATGATAGGTACTAGAAATATCTTACCTCTTTTGATTGGTTAGAGTTGGACTACCCCTGTGACTTTAATGTTTTGGGACATAACAATCCCAATCAAGGTCTGACACTCCAGTTCAAATTAGTGGCTGTGCTGTCCTTGAAATTTGTCCCTTCGTGCTGAATCTAGTTCCCAATTCTCAGAAATAATAATAATAATTTTGCTGCAGTCTATGTTCAAATTGGAATGTGGTCTACCTCAAGTTATGAAGCCAACAATGTTTTTGCCCCACATTTCCTCCACAAATTCATTCATGCACTAAGTTCTAATATGCATAGATAGTACAACATGAAATATTTTTATAGATTCTTGGCTGTTTAACTATTTTCTTTGCTGTTTGCATCTACTTTTTGGCCTCAAATAACTTGATGTCCTAAGTCACTCAGTGACTTCTTCCATGTGGCATATTTTGTATAAGGGAGGTCATTCAATTGCTGAGAATACAAGGTTATTGAAGGAAAATGAAAGAGATGCTTAACACACTCATCTGGTTCTGAAGAATGACATTCAAAATCATCTCTACCTTCTCTTCTTTGGATGCTTTGCCATACTGATCAAAAACTCCCTTCATAGCTGATTTCACCTTCTTGGGAATGTCTGATGCCTTGTACTTTTGAGCAGCAGATACAAGTGGTTGAGAATGCATTTGTTGGTAGAAAGAATGCTCCAGGATGAGAAGCATATCTAAAAAGCAATGAAATGATTTATTTGGTTTTATTTCTTTCAAAATCCAATTAGACCAGAAAAATATATATACCAATAGTGGTGAGAAGGATTTTCTTCCATGTACCCATATTCATCTATGATTTTCAATTGGATTGTAATACAAAATGAAATTGATAAGAAATTCACAATACTGTTAGGCTTCAGAATAGAGGATTCACTAGTAAGTAAAATATTAGCTAAGAAATAAAATGTTATAATCACAAACAAATGTAATTAAATCACATACAGTTTGATTGTGAATGATCTGATGATAACAGATTGAATTCAAATTAATCCAGGACATCATGAAAATAAATTCACTGTCTGTAAAATAAAATTTAAAAAATAAATAGGGTCAAAATTGAATTTGCACAATCAAGAGTTTGTACAACCAATACTTACAGTCTGAAAGTTGATGTAAAATAATGTCATATTATTACTAGTAATGAAGAACTTACATCCTGCCATTTATGGCATGATGTTTCAATACAATATAAGATAAATAAAATATCAGCCAAAAATATCATGCAGAAACTTCAGACTTACAGCCTGGAAATGAAAAAGTGAAAAGCCAATTAAAAAAAGTAAAATAAAAATCAATAATGTACTACATACCATCTGTCAGGGATCCAAAATGTATATCATTAGGATAAAGATGCTTCACTATATTGCATGATAGAGATATACCTTCTATAGTTCTCAGAAATGAATAGTTAGTATGTTATTATTGTGGTCCTAGTAAATATAACTTACAGTCTGTAATAAGTAAAATAGCACAAGATCAATCATTTGAATATATTAAATAATAGAAGTTTACCAGCTGAAATAGGAATAAATGTGAGATAAAAACATATATCAATAATGTTAATAGATTGACAATATGAAAGAACATACATTCTGTAAATAAAAACAGGAAAATAACATATGATCAATCATCCGGTAAGAAGGAATCAAATTATGCAATAACATACTCTCTATTGTGTAGAAATAGAACAAATAATAATATTATGAATACCATTATCGAAATGGTTTAAGGATTGAAAACTCACAAACTATCAATGAGAGAGCACATCAAGGAATAAATGAATTTACATGCTCAACATCACCATTGATAACATATTGGACATTGGACAACTGTCATTCTGTCATTTCCAGAGCAAAACAAATGAATATGGTATCATTAGTATCCCACCCTCCAACACATTTCACAATGGACAACTCACTTTCTGTCATTTCCAGAGCAAAATAAATGGATATGGCATGATCAGCATTACCACTCTTTGACATATTCCACAATGCACTACTCACATCCTGTTGTTTGCAAGGCAGAATAAATGGATATGGCACCATCAACTTCACTACTCTCTGGCATATTCCACAATGCACAACTTACTCCCTGTCATTTCCAAAGTAGAATAAATGGACATGGTATCATCAGAATCACTACTCTCTGGCAGATTCCACAATCCACAACTCACATTCTGTCATTTCCAGAGTAGAATAAATGGACATGGCATCATCAACTTCACTACTCTCTGGCATATTCCACAATCCACAACTCACAAACTATCATTTGCAGAGAAAAATAAATAAACATGGCATGATCAGCATCACTACATTTCACAATCCACAACTCACTTGCTGTCATTTGCAGAGTGGAATAAATGGACATGGCATGATCACTTTCTGGCACATTCCATAATACATAACTCACATACTATCATTTCCAAGCAGAATAAATGGACATAGAATTATTAGCATTACCACTCTCTGGCACATTCTACATTCCACAACTCACATTCTATCATTTTCAGAGCAGAATAAATGGACATGACATTATCAGCATCACCACTCTCTGGCACATTCCAGAATACACAACTTACTACCTGTCATTTCCAAAGCAGAATAAATGGAGATGGTATCATATCAACATCACCACTCTCTGGCATATTTCACAATTCACGACTTACTCCCTGTCATTTCCAGAGTAGAATAAATGGACAATGCATCATCAGCATTACACTTCTCTGGCACATTCCACAATACACAACTCACTTGCTGTCATTCAGGTTTCCAGAGCAGAATAAATGGACAGGGCATCATGTGATCGGCATCACCACTCTTTGGCACATTCCACAATGTACAACTCACTTGCTGTTATTTCCAGAGCAGAATAAATGGACATGGCACCATCAACATCACTACTCTCTGGCACATTCTGGGACAATGTACAACTCACTTGCTGTTATTTCCAGAGCAAAATAAATAGACAATGTTGGCATCCTCAAGATTATCACTCTCTGGCACATTCCATATTCCACAACTCACCTTCTGTTATTTCCAAGCAGAATAAATAAACAATGTTGGCATCATCAATATCACCACTCTCTGGCACATTCCACAATACACAACTCACTCCCTGTTATTCCAAGAGCAGAATAAATGGACATGGCATCATCAGCATTGCCACTTTCTGACACATTCCACATTCCACAACTCACATTCTGTCATTTCCAGAGCAGAATAAATCAACATGACATCATCAGCATCACCACTCTCTGGCACATTCCACAATGCACAACTCACTCCCTGTCATTTCCAGAGCAGAATAAATGGTCATAGTATCACCACTCTCTAGCACATTCCACAATGCATAACTCACTTCCTGTTATTCCAGAGCAGAATAGAATAAATGGACATGGTATCATCAGCATTACCACTCTCTGGTACATTCCAAAATGCACAACTCACATACTGTCATTTCCACAGAAGAATAAATGGATATGGTGTCATCACCATTATACACATTTCATAATGCACCACTCACTACCTATCATTTCCTACATAGGATGATATGATATTAGTTAAAGCAATTTTTGTACATTTACAGGAATGGTGACTTGCTTTCTATAGTTCCATCAGTGCAATAAGAATAATTAGCATATATTCAAATTTCATGGATGAGTAATTCATGATATTCAAACTCATCTTACCCAAAATTGTGGAAACCATCTTGCCAGTTTTTTGGAATCTATGACATTCAAGTTATGTATGGGAAGTGCAGATTGGTGCAGCTTGTCAATGTCAGGTATGACACTTTGTAAAATCATACCATCAGTCTTTGAGGAATATTTTTCAGTACTCACTCTTGAACTGCATATCTAAGACACAATAATATATTTGTTTCTTGAGCAGTTACAAACAGCATTTGCAAAGCCTTCTCATTCAGAGCTCCTGCTGTGTTTTCCAGCAACATGTTACATCCCTCATTTGAATTATGCATCCCTTGCATCCATGCAAATTCCGTCAGCTGATCATTTCATTGAAAAAGAGAATCATACCTCCAATCCGAACACTATATTTTGGTGCATAGTTCAGTTTAGAGAGACGACCCCACACATTAGCATTGTCGAAAACTCCATCCATGAGCCCATGTGCCTTTGCTACCCTCTCCTGAATTGGCAGCTTTCGAGCATCACCAGATAGTGCACTCATGGCAACAGCTAGCAATGCATCAAACTTGGTGAACAACACAATAACTGGCACTGACCAAGCTGTGAGCTTGAATTTTTTTTTGTAAAAAATGAGCCCACCATTTCTCGTATTACACTCATTGAAAAACATCTCCTCCGAGCGTTGAATCGCCCGATCCAATTTATCCATTGGGATGCAGTACCTATACAAAGTAACAACTAGTCAATGATTGCTACTTCCCGCCGCACAGTTCGAGCCATTACCAGATGGCATGAATGCGTTTCTTGAGAAATGTCGTGTTTGCACGATCAGCAATGAACTCCTTCAGCTGTTGGAATTCATGTACGGAACCAGCCTCGAAGCCCCGCGAGTCATGGAAGACGAAATTGTTATTGCTCCGGAAAATTAACTCATTCTCGATGTCGTGTTCCCCGCGCTAGCGGCGTGCATTTGTAAAGATGCACGTCGATTCAAAGTCCTGTATGTGGTACTCACCCCCCTGGATCCCTCGACCTGGGTCAGATTAATCTGGTCGCACGGTTCGGTAGGCCATTCATCTATACATATTAAAACAAGCACATACTTTTTTACCTTCTCCATCATAGACCTCCGGGTTTTCGGTAGTGTTACAGATGGCGCGGAGAATGGTCGTCTTGCCAGCGTTGGCCCGCCCAATGATAAGGATCCTGAAGCGGCCAAATTTCGCTCGTATGTCTTCAAAGCCGCCAGCCTGAATTAACTTCGAGTTCGAGTTCGAGTCCATATCTTAATTCTTAGCCTGAGCGTATGTGATGTCGAAGAAACTGTGGAATGTGAGGGTGAGGGAGGAAGAAACAAGTGCCACACGCGTCGATCGATTCACATCTACTTCCGACATCCGCTTCCGGCGGTGACGGCATGGACATTGAAAGTTGAACGTTGAACGAGCAAGGGGGCTGGATTGGTGTGCGGTTTCGATCCTGCCGAAAGTCCTCGTCGGGGGGCTACCCGACCGCAAACGGTAACTTGTATGGATGAGGTGTGGTTGTGTAATACTCATGTGAAAAACTCCAGTCGTCCAGTTCAGCCTGAGCATCCTACGACGTACACTACCACACCACCGTCCCCGTCTTCCCCTCACACCGAGTCGAACTCATAATGGTTAGCTCATTTGTACTGTTGTACTCCCTGGCCGTATTACATCCGTCCACGCAGCATCCCGTGGTGATCATCCTACTCGTCGTGGCTGGATGGATGGACCGTAGTACCCAAAAGCATACCGCCGATATGACTGACACCGCTCCTTCCAGGCCAATGTAGAACTCGCAGCAAGCTAGGCCGCCCTCGTCCTTGCAGACAACGTCATCGAGAAATCACGGTACGTACTCCCCCGTGTGCGATTCGCACAAACGGTTGCTAAATCGTTATCGTAGTCCGATAAAATCATCGCATTGACGAACCCAGCGAACGTTCATGCCGAGCCCATCTAGGCGACACTCCTCGCCAAAGGACCTACTGCTGAACGTCGGCGCAGGTGGAGGTGCATCCGCTGTCCCGGCTGCTGTATCTGTCAGTGACGGTGCCCCCGCAGCGGCCGCAGAAGAAGCAAAGGAGGAGGAAAGGAGGAAATCCGACGACGACAAGGTGTGTACTCAGCATTCCCCATTGCACGACTAACTGAGCATTGTCTGCGAACAGGGCTTTGGGTTGTTCGATTAATTTCCCTTGCTCGTTTCTGTCTTATTTCCGGGTCACTGTATCCATCGTGCATCAATCAAAATCTTTGGACCGGTCGGTCCCTGCACTGAGGAAAGACTAGAGTAATATTAGAGACGTACATGATCGATTGCCCAGCAAAGTATACAACATCTAAAATCACGTCAACTATTCACATCACTTACACACTTGAGGTTTTCCTTCCAAGGCGTTACCTTTCCGTCCCCACAGCTCACTGCAAGAATGTTTCCCGCGAGACTCCACGATACACGACGTCGGGGAACTTGCCCGGCGTTGTCGGCGCGTTCTGAGAAGTAGTAAGCAAGGGGTCGAGGGGCGTTTTGACCCATGGTGCGGCGGGCGTGTCTTATGTCCAGATGAGAACAGACTTGTCCTGCGGACCATCAAAATCGCATCCAATGGTCCAGCGCAGCACTTACCTGCGATGCCGTAGCTATATAACTCCTCGGCAAACCGATATTCGGCGCCCATACAACATCGTGAACCCAGTCTCCATGCCCTTCGAGTGTCTCCTCCTCGACCCATGTCTGAGTGTCCTCTCGGAAGGACCATAGCTTGACGAGGTTGTCACAGCCGGTGCTGGAAAAACGTTTGAAAGGCGCAGGAGGGGCTGGGCTCCGGGCTGATGCGGGTGGATGAGCGAACCAGGATGGGTGGCAGGTGCCCAGGAAACAGCATTACATTCGATGGCGTGGCCATTAAAGATATCGGTGACACACTGCCCGCCATCTGTAAAGAGAATGAAAAAATTCATTGCATCGCGAATTTAACTGAACCTTTGAACGTCAACACGGATAATTTTCCATCGGAAGAAGCGCATGCAAGGATAGCGCCTAGCTCGTGACGGGCCCAAGAGATGGAGTTGGCTGTAAAGGGTCAGATCGAGCGCGCGTGCAATGCAAAGGGGGCACCTGAGGCGGTGTGCAACGAGTGCTCTTTGATTTTGGTCCAATATCCCGCAGAAGAACCTTGGGTCGTTCTCTCCAGATGAGAACTTGACCGTCGTACGAACACAATGCCAGTATGTACTTGGGGTGAGCCCACACGACTTGCCAGACGGGGCCGGTGCGCCTACGAGAGTCAGTCTCGGGAAAATGAAATCACTGGAGACACGCACCGGTCTGACCACCCGACTTGGATGGCTCTCCGTCGACGACGTTGAAGACCTTGACGGTACGGTCGGAGGAACACGTGGCCAGTCGTATGCTGTAGTAGTCGAGCTGCGCATCGTGCTGGAAAGAGAATGGGAGAACGTGAAAGAAGAACTAGTAGGTATTTGTACATACGATCATGTCCTCGTGGGCGGTCTCGATCGAGACTGCATCTCGTGGTGTTTAATAGAAAAGTGACGCGGCGGTTTCATATGTGGTTTTAGATCGCTGGGAGCGGGTTGGGAGATGAGGAGGCGACCTGCAGTGATGCCCTCCTACACATTGCCATGAAATCAATCAAAGACAAGAAACCAATTGCCTGCCAATGACGCAAGTTCTCCTCGGTGCTGGCGCTACTAACCAACTCCCTATCATCGATATTACGGTGCTTCGTGGGTTTCGGACAGTTGTAGAATCAAATGCGCGTCCGAGTCATCACGTCGCCGACTCGCGAGGTTTTGTTTAGCAACTTGAAGGTCCCGAGAAACGGCCTCGATGAGATGGTTCCGTTTCAGAAGCCCATCCTGATGCCCAAGATGATAGTAATGGCAATGCGGTCCTACATGTAGCCATGCAGATATCCGAGTTCGCGACCCATCACTTGGAGGCGTAGGGAATCAGGACAAGACTCGGACGAAAATATGAATATGACAAGTCTCACTTACATAATATTTTTCTTCTTCTTCCTCGACCTGGTGAGCCTACTTGATAATCTCTACGACGTTCTTGTCCATTCCACCGCCTTTCATGATGATTTCATTGCTGTGCACCAGACCGAGTGCTTCCCGCTCCTTGAGGAACATTCACCCGGGAGCTTCCGGTGACAGAGGATCGACGTCACTGGAAGTGGGTTTTCGGGCTCCGACGACGAAGAAGCTATATAATCCATCGAGTGTATGCTCGTGGATCTTGGCCCGCTTCTTTGTCGTCGATGCGCCTTTTCTCTCTCTCTCTCTCTCTCTTTCGACCCACCCACCATCTCCCTTTTCGTTTGTTTTCCTTTTCGTTTGTTTTCCTGTAGCAGTGTCCTTGCCTAAGATTTCCCCTCTGTACTCCTACATAGTCGTGTCGTCTCAATCCAGCCTCGTCCTGTTTTTCTCCGTGGCGTGCCTTCCCGTGCGAGGGCCGGAGTCTTCACCGCTTCGGGTCTCGGCACACCCCGGTCAGTCGGTCCGAGATCACATGCTCGGGCTGGGCTGCGCCCCACCCACCTAAGGAAGGCCTGTCACACCAGGACTGCCTCACCACAGTCCTGCCACAGTGCAGGGTTATCACATACTAGTATCATCACATCACATCGCGCACGAGCCCGAAACTGGCCCTCTATCATACGCTCGAGGGTCCTGACTATCTTTCCTTTTTTTTCTTTCACGTCCATCATGTCTCGGCCTATCGACTAATCTCTTTCTCCGTGCGTACAGGCAGTCAATGGATATGCATTCGAGCCTCGTCCCGTTTATCGATACATCGACGTGTGTACAAATGTCTAAATCTCAATTCAGTTCGTTCATCCCCGATCCGCTGGTCACGCCGTCTTGATCTTCATGTGCACCGACTTGGCCTGCGTGAGGGTCGTAGTTTAACCTATCGCCATGTAAAAAAAAGAACAGATCGCAGATCTAGCAGGATAGTCACGCAGGGCGGAATTTGCTGAGCCTGCCAGTGACTCCACGGCCGCTGTTCTTGACGCCCGTCCAGCCCAGCGCAGGATCCATCCAGAAAATTGCACCTGTCGATCGCACACTATCCCGCGTACCCGTCATTCGTATATACGGCGCATCCTCTGCTGGTCAGAAAGCATGTGTCCATGTCCACCAAGTCTATCCGTATAATTGAGCAGCGTGACCCTAGACCACGGTGAGCACGGCAGTTCGTCCTAAATTATTCACTAACCAGTTTGCTAGTCAATCATTGCATTGCTCATTTTCTTTCTATCCCTGAACCATGCTCTCGCACTCTCACTCAAACGCAGTCGCACCAAACGGGATCATGTATGTGAGGCCAATCGAACTCCAGGGTCTTTTGGGCCGGATGTTAACCGAACTACTAGACACGCGCGTGATGGTGAAATAGGTCATGAAGGGTGTTAAAGTGCCGTCCTCTTCCTCTCATTCTCAGGCCGTATCTCGTCACCAACAAGGCACCAAGACGCATACTAGATGTTCCTCAACGTCACGTACAGCTACACGAGTGCAACGTATTCGGGGTGGATGCCTGCAGTAGAGATTGCAGACACTATCGTACAAGCGGCGGTCGGAGACGCTCGAAAATGTAAGTATCTGGTGGATATACTTTCAAACTCGTATCATTGCTACCCACGTCGCTCCTAGGCCATCTCCGTCATTGACACGACGGAGAAATGGAGAGCAATGGTTGTATACGAGAATACAGACATTATCATGCCGGTGAGTTCTCGCTGTGGATACTAGTTCGCGTGCGTTGTTCTCACCTTTCAAACTTGAGCTTTATAGGCGGTGGGTTCATGGCCGTTATCGCATCTGCGATCTCGTATCCAATCTTGAACGCCTGTTCCTTTGTCTATCCCTTGAGATAGACGAAAACGGAGTATCCTTGACATGCATGTTCATGGCAAAAAAGCGATTTAGATACGAGACTTCCGACGAAGTCGAACCTGCCCTTGGTTCCAAGGACATCGAAACAGTGCGACGCGACGGGGTGCGGGCTCAGGCAAAGATGACCGAGACTTTTTTGAGGTTCGTTGAGGTCTATGGCAGACCAGCATTTCCCCCTCGAAACTCACCGTCCGCGTTTTAGGATCCTGTTCCGTACTCAAGATCTGGGCGAGGTCAAGAGTTGTTGTTGCAAGACGTGGTTGAAAATCTTGCGCAACCGAATATCAAAATTTCAACTTTACCAAGGACTCAAGGAGGTGATTTAGAATGGGGACGTATATGTGAGAGGTTTTTTTTTCTTTGGATGTGTAAGTAGATTAAAGTATGTATTAGCGACAAGGGGGCCCCGCGACCTGGTGTCGCGGTAGCAGCTCGAAGACTATAGGATGAGAACGATTAAACTCAGTATGGGTATCATGCACCATATGTCATGATGTGCGGCTCGTGGAGAGAGCCATCTCGCCAGAACTTGAAGAGTTTCTGGTGAACAGGTGCGTGCAGTTACAAGAAACACCACCGAGGCTGACAGGTAAATCCCTGCCAACCTCGCATCGACGCGTCGTATTACATCTCGAGGGTTCTGATACCTCCGTTGGGACACATCTTTAACCTGGTAAGTAGGTGCGGACGTCCGTGCCTGGTATGGCGAGATGTTAAAAACGATCATGGTCGAAGAACGGGACCCGCTTGCCCTCACGCCTGAAAAATGTGCGCGTATCAATACAAACAGGTTCAAGATCGACGACCATTTTCAGAGTGCGCGCTGCCTGGCGTGAGTCGGAAGGAGTCGGAAGGCTTCGAATGGTTGGCTTGGCTAAGCGCTTACCTCTCCAGGTATATGTGATGTTTGCCACGCCAACCCCCAAATGATGATACCTCTCGTCTGCCAAAAAGGCGAACAGAGGCTGCTCGACGCACACTGGCACTGTGTGTGCTCATCTTGTGCTCAGACCGCGTCGAGCGAGCCGAACGCGTGCATGATCATCGACTGTCCATAGCTTTACGAGCGTCTAAAGGCTGCGCAGAAGAAACTTGTCTTTTTGGAGGGATTGCAGACTCGGACGCTGGTGGATGACTTGGATGTGCCCAACGGCGTACGCGAACTTGGACAGATGCAGGACGTGGACTTGTAACCAGACTATATTGTAATACTGCGGCGTCTAGATACGATTTTGATTAGCGACACCACCTGGGACTTCAGAGCCTTCCCGCTGCTCTTCCTCGCCTGTCGTGGAGTCATATGTCCTTGTGAGATATACTTACACTCCGTATAAATATGTAACTAGTTCGTACAAGCGAAGAGTAGCATAGGGTGGAAAAGTCGTGCAGAAACAGTAGTCTTTGAGCCGGACTGCTAGAGAGTATAGAAAGGTCATCATCTACCAAAGTGAATGAAAGGAACCAAAGAAGCAAATGGAGCACCAGACTTCCGAAGACTCTGGATGGCGCAGTGCAATGCTGCTGCCGCCTCCGTGCTGTCAGGAATCTGGCCAGCATTTCGAAAGAGGTACTCGTACACGTCCCTCGCTACCTTTGGTGCATCATCGTCCTTTATCGCCCACATGGTCCCGATCACACTACCATACCCGGCAAGAAGCATTCCAGCCACAAGATGGACGGATTCTTCTGACAGCATCTCATCTCCTTGGGCAGTCTGACAGGCAGAAAGGAATGCAAGTCCACCTTGCGGCCGCGATAACTGCATAATGTCTGAGAGCTTCAAGCGACGATTGTTCGCGAGGACAAGCCCGCTGTCCAGCGGTTTCTGGGGATCTTGTATTCCGTGACATGCAAAATGGACACAGTCAGTGTTCTTCAACTTCTCCATGACGTCCTCGACAGTGCCATCGGAATTTTGGAGGGTTACAAAAGGGGATTTATCGGATAATTCTCTGATCGAAGTGATCTCGTCCTCCACTGAAAACAGTGTACTGAGTCCGTCTGTTGGTGGCTGAGGGACGGCAAGTACGCGAAGTTTGGAACTTGAATGGTCATCCGAGGTGTGCTGAGGCGACGATGCGAGCGAACTCAGAGTTGGCAAATAGGAAGATATAACGAAATCGGACAGTTTGGTGCCCGCCTCTGCTGTATCATAAAGGCCGGCAGCGTGTATGGGCAAAAAGGAAAAAGGACCGGTCGGACACCAAAAGATACGGGTCATTTGATCAGTGCCAAATGGCGGATTCTGCGAACGAGCAAATCTCATGTCAGAATGGATCGACAAAGAGACTTAACATCAACGACTTACCGAAAAGCCGAGTGCCTGAAGTACAGGGTTTACAACATCATTCCAAAGGAATTTCAGAATCCCCTGGTACAACTCATCTGGAGTGAATTCTCCGAATCGTTGTGGCTTCATTTTCACTGCCCGTTCACTACCATCAGTGAAATCCCCATCCAACAGCAAATCGAGAAAGTTTCTTGAGAGGTCCATATCTTCAAAGGGGATGAGTTCGTTCAGGGCATCGCGGGATAAAACAAGACAATGCCGCTCGAGCATGGTGCGGAATACTCTTCGCATTCCTTCTACATGTTTGTAGTGGATTTCAGGGAAGGGGACGTGGAGGACACTCTCCAACTCCGAGATAACGATCAGTGCATCACATCTTTCTTTGCTAGCTGTGAGGCAAACGACTGGTCCAGAGATTGCCAAGGCAGCAAGTTGCTTGATCGTCTTCAAAAGTAAGAATCGGTCGAAACATGGCAAAGACCGTATCTGAAGGAGGTGATTCTCTCGTCTGAGGGCAAGATCATGACGTCTATGGATATCTTTCTCCAGCAATCGAGTATCAGCAACTGGAATGTTTGTTGACTGGCATAATATGGTATTGTCCCGAGTGCTAGCACATTCCAGTTCCTGCGGGAGTTGTCGAAACTGACGAGCAAGGAGAGGATGCTCGTGAGCCAGGTCATCAACTGGAGTGCGAAGTTGCAGGAACTGAGTCCAGACAATGGAACGCCCTTGCTCGAGCCACTCGACAGCCAGTTGAAGACGACCAGCTTCAAGAGCGACGGCAACAGAGTCATGCGTCACACCAGCTGTTTCGACCAGTAGACGATGTCGCTCCATGACTGGGAGCCCGAGCCATGCCAGCTGTGGAAAAAGGTCGAGAGCAGAAGCATTTGCGTCAAGGAGGGACGCAGTATTTCCTTGAAGGTGTGCACAGGAAATCCAGGCACGAGCCGCGGCATGGAAGCGAATGGAAGCGCAACTGGCAATTGAAAAATTTAGAGAAGCAGCTGACAGACCAGAAGAGTCGTGAGAGTGCTTAAAACGGATATAAAATGCGCTCCCAAGGCCGACCAAGAAAATTGGTTTCATGGTATGGCCATCGGGAGTGAAGCTTGTTGCCTCCTCGTTTACGGAAATGGACCGCACAATGTCCGCATGGTCGCCGAGACGCTCAAAGCGACTTCGTAATGACTTCCCAAGGTTGCACAAGCGAGCAGGCTTGTCTAGATGCCCGTTGGGTGTTAGACATATGGCCTCCTCTTGTTTCGAGATAGACCTGTTTAGATCCGCAAGGTCTCCGAGACGCTCAAAGCGACAACATAACGAAATCCCGAGGTTGGTGAACCTGCGCGGCTGGTCTGGATGGCCGTCGGATGACAGACAGACGGCCTCCTCAGACAGCGAGATAGACCTGTCTAGATCCGCGAGGTCCCCGAGACGCTCAAAGCGACAACATAATGAGTTCCGGAGGTTGCTCAACTGACCTGGCTTGTTTGGATGGCCATCGGGTATCAGAGAGATAGCCTCGTCAAACATCGAGATTGACCTGTTTAGATCCGTGAGGTCCCCTAGACACTCAAATCGATAGGATGATGAGCTCCTGAGATTGTTCAAGCGAGCAGGTTTATCTGGATGCCTGTCAGGTGTCAGACAGACAACCTCCTCTTGCTTCAAAATAGACTTGTTTAGATCTGCAAGGTCTCCGAGACACTCAAAGCGACAACGTAATGAAATCCCGAGGTTGGTGAACCAAGTCAGCTGGTCTGGATGGCCGTCGGATGACAGACAGACGGCCTCCTCAGACAGCAAGATGGACCTGTCTAGATCCGCGAGGTCCCCGAGATGCTCAAAGCGACGACATAGTGAGCTCCCAAGATTGTTCAAGTGAGCAGGCTTGTCTGGATGGCCGTCGGGCACCAGACAGACAATCTCCTCTCCCATTGAGATGGCCCTGTTTAGATCCGCGAAGTCCCTGAGACGCTCAAAACGACGAGAAAATGAGTTCCCAAGGTTGCTCAAGCGACCAGGCTTGTCTGGATGGCCGTCGGATGTCAGACACACTGCCTCCTCCAACGTCGAGATGGACCGGTCTATATCTGCCAGGTCGCCGAGGTGGTTGAAGCGACACAACAGCGCCCTCCCAAGGACATTCAACAGAGATAGCATATCAGGATGGCCGTGGGGCATAAGATTCACAGCATACTCGCATATCAAAATTGCCTCGTGGATAGCAGCAAGCACGCCATTGCGTTCGAATCGAACACGCAACAGCACCCCAAGGTCGACGAGTAGTGTAGATCGGCGAGGAATCCAATATGGCAAGTTCCGTAACAGGTCCAGCGTCTTTTGTATCGTATCGTCTGCTTTCTCTGCCGCTGAGCATCCTGCGTCTCTTGCCTCCACTGATACTGAAGCTTCGGCCATCTGTAACGCGAAAAGCCCTGCTCGGTGTGCGTAACTTTCCGCCGCCGAGACCTCCACCACCCCTGCCAGTAAATGCATCGCTTCTTCCCCGTCGAACGGGAATCCTCGCCTCTGGAAGCGGACAAGCAGTGCAAGACCAAGTTCCAGTACCGTTGTGCAATGATCCGGATGGTTTTTGATTCGAAGTCGTAGAGCATGCTGATACAATCTGATTGGTGCATCTAAGTCAAGATACCAATGGTTGGCTTGGCAGTTGATGAACTTTGCATTGGCCAGATTTAATAGAACGACTGAGCGATTAGGGTCATCTATGGGGAAAATTTCCTGAACGCGCTCGAAAGTCTGGATAGCTGCGTCCAGATCCATTTGGTCCTGCCGCTCGCGGTAACGCAGGAGAGCACAGTGACCCTGGTCAGTAAGCTGTTCCAGGGCGTTCATTTCGGGTGACTCCGGTAACTATTGCCATGAGTTCAGAAACTGACCACACGAACATTCCAGTGCTTACGTCGAGTTTTGGACAGGATTTATTCGTGTCACAAATGCGTCGCTCCGAAATGATGCTTAGGGACGAACACGACTGTAAAATATCAGCCTGCTGTGTTGTAAAGTCGATGACTACGAGGACAATGTCAAGGGGAGTATGTGGCAGACACAAACTTTGGAGTTGCTCACGCTGAAGTTGTTCGTTCCGATGATGGAACACTTCTCCTACAGTAATCTTGAATTGACGGAACAATTCCCCGTTTCCTAGCCTCTGTCCAAGCTCAAATGATGCGTAGATGCTAAATGAAATGGAAGATGACTGATTCGATGGCCTTGGAAGATATTCAATGAAAGTGGCAAAAATTCGGTAAAGGAGACGCACAAGAGGACATCCTCATCCCATTCTACGTCGAGACAGGTTTGTTCGATGTTTGTAGTATGATCCTTCCATCAACTTCTACAACAACATGGAAGCCTGCTGGTATCCGACGGAGGCCGGACGCAACATTTGTGGCACGTATGACTGAACGCATGTGTTTGTGATGTCTCCAGGAATGCCAGTGCGAAATTTCTACGCACGCGTTAAGAAATCATGTTCACAATCCGAGTTGAGCAATCTCTCTTGTCCCCGAGGTGGTGGTTGGAGGGGGAAAACTGAGCTAGAGAGTTGGTTGTCTTGATTCATGAGTGGGGAGTGAATGGAAAAATCTGGGCAGGTGTGGGTTCATAAAGGCGGTCAGTTGCAGTGCACATTTCTGATAGAATGAACGAGTTCCTGGCAGAGAAGGCGAAGTGGTTGTGTAAATACTCCGTGATTCTATCGATTGAGCTGGTAATACTCCTAAGGCGGAGGACTCTGAGAACGGTGCTCAGGACTGGCACAAGTCCAACCATACCTGGACTCCGGCCTATCCCCTCCAAGTATTTCAACAGCCAGACTCGGAGTCGCAGGTAACTCTGCCACAGGAACTTGGGCTATAATGTTCCTTTGCCAGGCAAGTACCCCGTCCCGTTCGATTCCCTGACCATTCCCTCAGCAAGCCGCACAGCAGGCCAAGTTCCGCTTCCGTCTCAAGCACCGGCGCAAGTCGAGTTCCGTCGCCTGTACGAGACTTCAAGTTCACCTCGCAACGTCGCAAAGTATGCCCACCAGCCTATTGGACCCGCACACCTTCAGCACCACCTTTGCCCAGCTTCCGTAGAGCTCGAATTCTGGAAAGAGGCATTCCACTCTGTCGAGGAACTCCGCGTCATGGCCAAAAAGTCACCCCGTCCAGCCATGATGGCAAATTACCATGACAAGCTCGCAAGATATTGCTACCAGCGGCAACTCTCTATCACGCCGCAACCTGCCCTGAGGTCGTCATTGTGCCGTCGTCACGTCTTGCAGGCCAGGTTCTCGTCAGTGCACTCGCAGTCCCAGTCGTGCAGCATGCCGACAAAGGCGATGGGAGCTCCAGGAGCACAAGCCTTGCCACCTCCTTGGGCTACCCAAGGCGCCTACCCATGCCGGTCTCCTCAGAGATACTGTAGGTTGCCTTCTCTTTACCAACACTGCCTCACTTATGTTTTCCGGCTTTCGAGAGACGCGGCGGGTTCAAGGCGTCGATCACGGTGCGTCCTGGTTCTTTGTCGTTCCCTCTATCGTTGATACCTTGTCTAGGATATGGAGGACTTGAGCAAGGACGATCGAAGTCGAGCAGCTGGAAAAAGGAGAAAAAAAGACACAAACGTTGCGGATCACATTGAGCGGGCGTACCGCAAAGAAGAGCGCCCGCTGTTCGCACAACGCTATGCCGGCCACGAGACCTTTGACATACGGCAAAAAGCACGAGTAGAGAACAGGCTGTAGCAGCCAAGAAGCGGTTGAGCCGAATGCTGGGCGACCATAGAGCGCGCCAGGGGATGTTGTTGACTGCGCAGGGAGGAATATGAGAGACAACGGGCTGCGCATGCGGAGAAGATGGAGGAGGAAAGGAGGAAGCGGGAAGAAGAACAGGAGGACGAGAGGACGAGAGGAGGGCGGTGGAGCGGGAGAGAGTCGAGGCGGGTGAGTGTTTCTTGGTTAATGTCGGTGTGTGTAGTATGCTTGACCTCGGATTACAGAACGACCTGTGGCAGAAGAGGTCGAGGCGGCGGGAAGACGGCAAGAGGAGGAACGGTTGGCGGAGCAGCATCGACAACGCCAGATCGAGCGAGCTGCTGCACTAGAGAAGTGCGCAAGAAGGCACAGCGGAAGAAAGAGATGGAGGAACATCCAAAGATGCGTGCACATTCTGCCAAGATGGGTCCTGCGGTTCCGCGTGCCGAGGGGGGGTGGCGGACGCGTACTGCCGGTGATCCTTCTGCACCCACGACTGCCGCGATGACGGGCGGCCTCGCACTTTCGCAGAGCCCGGTGACGTCGCCTATCAGTATGACTGCGACATATGCGTGATCCACCGAGAATCGGAGGCGGCGCGTGGCGTCAATGTATGGCTGAGAAGGAGCATGGAATGGAAGCCTGGGTCATCTGTTTCCGCTAGGTCGCCCGCCGGTACCAACACTGGCCCTGTCCGAAAGCAGGAGGGACGCAGATGTTTTCGTGACGGTTTCTGAGAAAAGGGTGTGGAGACTGCGGCGGTTCCAGAATGAGGCCGAGGTTAAGGTGATTTTGGTCGGGGTCAGGATTTCTTTTCTCTTCTTTTCATTGCACTGTACCTCTTTACCCCTATGACCCCATCTTCATTTTTCCCAAAACACATCATGGTTTTACTGTATGCATCAGGGTTGTGGCCTACTATGGTATGGCAACACTTTCACTCTGAAATTTGAATTGACATTGTAGTACAACTCTAACCAATCAAAAGAGGCAAAACATTCCTAGTGCCAAGTTTCATTGGTGGCTTGTGGTTTCCAATTCTCAGAAATAACAATAGTAATTCTGCTGCAGTCTGTGCTCAAATTGGAATGTGGACTACATACTTCAATTACAAAGCCAACAATGTTTGTGCCCCACATTTCCTCTCAAAAATTTCATTCATGAAGTAACATGCATGGATGTAATGTGACCAAGTACATTTCTATAGATTCTTGGCTGTTTAACTAATTTTCTTTGTCATTTGCATCTGCTTTTCTTCTGCAAGCAACTTGATATTCTGAGTCACTAACTCCTTCCATGGCAAGGGAGTTCATTCAATTGCTGAGAATATATGGTTATTGAATGAAAAGTGAAATATATGCATAACACACTCATCCGATTCTGAAGAATGACATTCAAAATCATTTCTACCTTCTCTTTCTTTGATGCTTTGCCATACTGATCAAAAATGCCCTTCATAGCTAATTCCACCTTCTTGGGTATATCTGATGCCTTGTATTTTTGAGCAGCAGATAGAACTGGTTGAGAATCCTTTTGCTGAAAAAGATGGAAAGAATGCTCCAAGATAAGCAATATATCTATAGAGCAATGAAATAAATAATTTTGTTTGTGTTTGAAAAGAAAATTAGAAGAACAAAAAATACCCATTGTGGTTAGAAGGATTTGCTTCAATGTACCCATATTCATCTACAATTTTCAATTGGATTGTGATACAAGGTGAAATGGATGAGAAATTCACAATAGTGTTAGGCTTGGGAGCAGTGAGAAAAGAAGAACAATTGGTTGTCAAAGTGTTGGACTATAATACAATGTTATTATCAAAAATAAATGTAATGAATTCACATACTATTTTATTGTGAATAATCTGATAATAACAAATTGAGTTCAAATCAAACTAGGATATCACAAAAACAAATTCACCGTCTGTAAAGGAACAAAACAGGTAGGATCAAAATTGAATTTTAAAAATGTATCATTTATACATCAATGCTCACAGTCTGACATTGAGTCAAATAATGTTAATATTAATATATTCTCACTAGGAATGAAGAACTTACATCCTGTCATTTATTACAAAGATGTTTTCAGCACAATAGAAAAATGAGTAAAATGTATGTGGCTAAAACAACTTACAGCCTAGAAATGAATAAGTAAAAAATCCACAAAAAGAGTGAAATTAAAATAAATAATGTATGACATACCATCTGAAAGGAAAGAAATGTTTATCATTAGTATAAGCATGCTTCACCATATTACATTATATAGAGATACCTGCTATAATTCTCAGAAATGAATAGTTATTATCACAGTTCTAGTAAAATATAACTCACAGTCTGTAATAAATAAATGAAAACAAGCTCAATACTTTGAATGTGTTATTTCATAATAATAGAAAGCTCACCAGCTGAATAAATCAGAATAAATGTGAGATGAAATATATCAATGATAGTTATAAATTGATAATATGAAACAACATACATTCTGTAAATGAAAATAAAATAAGAAAATACATATGAGCAATCATCAGGTGAATCATACTATCTATAACATACCCTCTATTAGGTCAAAACAGAACAAATGATGAAATTATGAGTACTATGATTGAAATTTAAGCATGGAAAACTCACAAACTATCAATAAAAGAGTAAATAAAGGCAAGAATGAATATCACATGCTTAGTTTTGTCCTTGATAGTACAGTGGACAATGAACAACTCACATTCTGTCATTTCCAGAGCAGAACAAATGGACATGGAATCATTAGGGTCATTACTCTCTAGCATATTCCACAATCAACAACTCACATCCTGTCATTTGCAGAGTAAAACAAATGGACATGGCATCATCAGCATCACCACTCTTTGGTACATTCCACAATGCACAACTCACTCTCTGTCATTTCCAGAGAATAACAAATGGACATGGCATCATCAGTATCATTACTCTCTGGCACATTCCACAATGGCACAACTTACATTCTGTCATTTTCACATGAGAAAAAATGAACATGGCATCAGCACCACCACTCTCTGGCATATTCCACAATGCACAACTCACACCCTGTCAGTTCCAGAGCAGGAGAAATGACATCATGAGCATCACTAGTAACTCTGTGGCATATGCCACAATGTACAACTCACTTTCTGTCATTTCCACAGCAGAAGGAATGAACATCCATTAACATTACTACTCTCTGGCACATGCTACAATTCACAACTCACTCTCTATCATTTCCACAGCAGAATAAATGGACATGGCATCATCAGTATCACCACTCTCTGGCATATTCCACAATGTACAGTATAACTCACATCCTGTCATTTCCAGAGAGAAATAAATGAACATGGCATCATGAGCATCACCACTCTTGGCATATTCCACAATGCACAACTCACTCCCTGTCATTTCCAGAGAACAAATGACATGGAATCATCAGCATCACTACTCTCTGGCACATACCACAATGCACCACTCACATACTGTCATTTCCAGAGCAGAATAAATGGACATGACATCATCAATATCACCATTCTCTGACATATTCCACAATGCATGACTCACCCCCTGTTATTTCCAGAGCAGAATAAATGGACATGGATTATCAGCATTACCACTGATCAGCATATTCCATAATGTGTGACTTACCCACTGTTATTTCCACAGCAGAATGAATGGACATGGAATCATCATCAGCATCACCACTCTCTGACACATTCTATATTCCACAATGCACAACTCACATACTGTCATTTCCAGAGAAGAACAAATGCACATGGAATCATCAACATCACCACTCTCTGACACATTGCACAATGCACAACTCACTCCCTGTAATTTCCAGAGCAAAACAAATGCATTGTCAGCAACACCACTCTCTAGCACATTCCATATTCCACAACTCACTTCCTGTTATTTCCAGAGCAGAATGAATGACATGGCATCATCAGAATCACTATTCTCTGGCATATTCCAAAATGCAGAACTCACTTTCTATCATTTCCAGAGCAGAACAAATGGACATGCATAATCAGCATCACCACTCTCTGCAATATTCAACACTCCACATTCCACAATGCCCAACTCACTTCCTGTCATTTCCACAGCAGAATAGATGGGCATGTCAGAGTCAGTATCACCACTTTCTGCCACATTCCACATTCCACAATGCACAACTCACAATCTGTCATTTCAATCCAGGGCATCATCAGCATCATTACTCTCTGACACATTCCATATTTCACAACTCACATACTGTCATTTCCACAGAAGAATGAATGGACATAGTATCATCAGTATCACTGCTCTCTGGCACCTTCCATAATGCACAACTCACTCCCTGTATATTCCAGAACAGACAAAATAGGCATGCATCATCAGTATCACTACTCTCTAGCACATTCCACAATGCTTGACTCACATACTGTCATTTCCAGAGCAGAGAAAATAGACATGGCATCATCAACATCATCACTCTTTGGCACATTACACAATGCACAACTCACATGCTGTCATTTTCATTTACGCAGAGCAGAATAAATGGACATGACATCATCAGCATCATTACTCTCTAGTACATTCCACATTCCACAACTCACATTCTGTCATTTGCAGAGGAGAAAAAATGGACATGGCATCATCATTACTCTCTGGCACATGACACAATGCACAACTCACATCCTGTCATTTCCAGAGGAGAAAAAATGGACATGACATTATCAGCATCACTACTCTCTAGCATATTCCTCAATGTACAACTCACCCCCTGTCATTTCCAGAGCAGAACAAATGGCATCATCAGCATCACTACTTCCTGGGACATGCCACAATGCATAACTCACATACTGTCATTTCCACAGCAGAATCAATGGTCATGGAATCATCAATATCACCACTCTCTAGCACATTCTACAATTCATAACTCACATTCTGTCATTTCCAGAGCACAACAAATGGACATGGCATCATCAGCATCATTACTCTCTGGCATATTCCATGATGCACAACTCACTCCCTGCCATTCCCAGAGCAGAACAAATGGATATGGCATCATCAGCATCACTACTACTCTTTGGCATATTCCACAATGCACAACTCACTCCCTGTTATTTCCAGAGCAGAACAAATAAACATGCATCATCAGTATCACCACTCTCTAGCACATTCCACAATGCACAACTCACCCACTTCCATTTCCACAGCAAAATGAATGGATATGGCATTCATCAGCATTACCACACTCTGACCCATTCCACAATGTACAACTCACTGTCTGTCATTTACAGAATAGAATGACATGGTATTAGTTATGACAATTGTTATACATGTACAGGAATGTCAACTTACTCTCTATAGTTCCATCAGTGCAATAAAAACATTTAGCACAGATTCAAATTTTATGTATGAGCTAATTCATAATATTGGAAGCCTCATCTTACCCAAAAGTGTGGAAACCATCTTGCCAGATTTGTGGGATCTATAATATCCAAGCTGTGTATAGGAAGTACAGATTGATGGAGCTTGTCAACAACACTTTGTACCATTAGCCTTTGAAATATTCAATTTTTTTCTAGTGGTGCTCACTCTTGAACTGCATATCTTACACACAATGCTATATTTGTTTTTTGGGCAGTAACAAATAGCATTTTCAAGGCCTCATTGAGAGCTCCTGCTGTGTTTTCCAGCAACATGTTACATCCCTCATTTGAGTTATGCATCCCTTGCATCCATTCAAAAATTCCGTGAGCTGTATCATTTTTTTGGAAAAGAGATTCATACCTCCAATCCGAATACTATACTTTGGTGCATAGTTCAGTTGAGAGAGACGACCCCATACATTGGCATTATCAAAAACTCCATCCATCAGCCCATGTGCCTTTGCTACCCTCTCCTGAATTGGCAGCTTTAGAACATCACCAGATAGTTCACTCATGGCTACAGCCAGCAACGCATCAAATTTGGTGAACAAAACAATAACAGGCACTGGCCAAGTTGTGAGCTCGAAGAAACCTTGTCGAAAGTGAGCCCACCATTTTTCGTATCACACTCATTGAAAAACATTTCCTCCGAGCGTTGGATTGCCCGATGTAATTTATCCATCGGAATACAGTACCTATAGAAAGTATCAATGACACCACTTCCCACAACTGACGAAGTTGGTACCAGATTGCATGAATGCGTCTCTTGAGCAATGTTGTGTTTGCACGATCAGCAATGAACTCCTTCAGCTGTTGGAATTCATGTACGGAACCGGCCTCGAAGCCCCGCGAGTCATGGAAGACGAAGTTATCATTGCTCCGGAAAACCAACTCATTCTCGATGTCGTGTTCCCCGCGCTAGCGTGTATTGGTAAACTTTGAGTCCGAGTCTGGTACGTCGTGATACTCACCCCCCTGGATCCCTCGACCTGGGTCAGATCAATCTGGTCGCACAGTTCGGTAGGCCAGTCATCCAACCTATTCAAACAAACACGCACCTTGTTGCCCTCTCCATCATAGACCTCCGGGTTTTCGGTAGTGTTACAGATCGCGCGGAGAATAGTAGTCTTGCCAGAGTTCGCCCGCCCAATGATAAGGATCCTGAAGCGGCCAAATTTCTCTCGGATGTCTTCAAAACGGCCAGACTGGATTGTCTCTGAGTTCGAGTTCGAGGCCATGTTTTTATTCTAAGCCTGAGGGTATGTAGTGTCGGATAATTTGTGGAATGTGAGGGTGAAGGAGGAAGAAACAAGTGCCACACACGCGTCGATCGATTCCCAATCTACTTCCGACATCCGCTGGAATCCGGCAGGTGGCAGTGGTCGGGAGCATTCGGCCACATTCATCCGAAACACCTAAGCCTCGGGACGGCATGGGCATTCAGCGAGCAAGTGGGCGGGATGGATGTGCGGTTTTCATCCTGCCGAAATTCCTCGTGAGGGGGCTACTCCGACCGCCGACGGTAACTTCAAGTTGCAACTTGTTACCTGTTGGGATCAAGGTGTGGCTGTGTTAGACTCGTGGGAAAAACTATAGCCGTCCACTTCAGCTCTCGGGATGTACTCAAAAGCATACATCGCCACCGTAGAACTCGCAGAAACCTACGCTGCCCTCGTCCTTTCCGACAACGACATCGAGCAGTCACGGTACGTACTCCCCCGTGTGCGATTCGTACAAACGAGTGCTAAATCGTTATCGTAGTCCGATAAAACTATCGCATTGACCAACGCAGCGAACGTCGATGTCGAGTCCATATAGGCGACGCTCCTCGCCAAGGCCTTGAAGGGAAAGAACGTCAAGGAACTACTACTGAACTGGGTGTCCCGGCTGCTGTATCTGGCGGCGGTGCGCCCGCAGCTGCCACAGAAGAAGCAAAGGAGGAAGACGAGAAGGAGGAAAAGGAGGAATCAGACAACGACATGGTGTGCTTACCGTTCCCCCCGTTCCACGACTAACGAAGCATTGTTTGCGAACAGGGCTTTGGGCTATTCGATTGATTTCCCTTGCTCGTTTCTAGCTTATTTCCTACTGTATCCATCGTGCATCAATTAAAATCTTTGGATCGGTTGGTCCATGCACTTAGAAAAGACTAGAGTGATATCATAGACGTGCATGATCGATTGCCCAGCAAAGCATACAACATCTAAAATCACGTCAACTATTCACGTCACTCACACACTCCCAAGAGCCCTTGAGGTGTTCCTTCCAAAGCGTGACCTTTCCGTCCCCATAGCTTACCGCGAGAATGTTTCCCGCGAGACTCCACGACACACGCCAAACGACGTCGGGGAACTTGCCCGGCGTTGTCGGCGCGTTCTGAGAAGTAGTAAGCGAGGGGTTGAGGGGTGTTTTGATCCATGGTGCGGCGGGCGTGTCTTTTGTCCAGATGAGAACAAACTTGTCCTGCGGACCATCAAAATCGCATCCAATGGTCCTGCATATTCAGCGCAGCCCGTACCTGTAATGCCGTAGCTATATAACTCCTCGGAAAATCGACATTCGGCTCGGGCGCTCATGCAACATCGCGAACCCAGTCTCCGTACCCTTCGAGTGTCTCCTCCTCGACCCATGTCTGAGTGTCCTCTCGGAAGGCCATAGCTTGACGAGGTTGTCGCAGCCGCCGCTGGCGAAACGTTTGAAAGGCGCCAGAGAGGCAAGGGCTCCGGGCTGATGCGGGTGGATGAGCGAGCCAGGATGGGTAGCAGGTACACAGGAGACAGCATTGCACTCGATGGCGTGGTCATTAAAGTGATCGGCGAGTGAAAAAAGAGTCATTGCATCGCGAATTGAACTGAACCTTGAACGACGACACCGATCATTTTCCATCGGAAGAAGCGCATCCAATGATAGCGCCTAGCTCGTGAGGGGCCCAAGAGATGGAGTTGACTGTAAAGGATCAGCTCGAGCGCGCGTACAATGCAAAGGGGGGAGAGCAAAGCACCTAACGCGGTGTGCCACGAGTGCTCTCTCATTTTGGTCCAGGATCGCGCGAAAGGACCTTGGGCCTGTTCTCTCGAAATGAGAACTTGACCTGTCGTACGAACACGATGCAAGTATGTTGCCGAACTTGGGGTGAGCCCACGCGACTTACCAGACGGGGCCGGTATGCCTACGAGAGTGAATCTCGGGAAGATGGGGACACGCACCCCTTGAGGTCTGACCACCCGACTTGGATGGCTCTCCGTCGACGACGTTGAAGACCTTGACGGTACGGTCGGAGGAACACGTGGCCAGTCGTTTACTGTAGTAGTCGAGCTGCGCGTCGTGCTGGAAAGAGAATGGGCATCGCGCGAAAGAAGAACTAGTAGGTATTTGTACAAGGGGGGTAGTAGCGTCGAGGGATCCAGGTTATGCCGCTTTCCGACTTTATGATCATTAGGATCATGCAGGCACAATGTTGACCAGACCGTCCCAAATTCATTGTCGACCATCCCGTTCGCCGCGATCGGCAAGCGTCTGTCCGTGAACAAATGTGTTGCATACTTTCCGTGGAGGTGCTAGCGCCTGAGTTGAGATCAGACGGAAGGTGAATACACACATGAGGGATCGTACCTTGTAATGAGCACCCTCGGGATGGACGGCGATTGCAGAATCGTCTCTGGGCGCGTGGTTGCGACGATAATCTGTTCGTTTCTGGGGGGATGCAGATGAGAGAGAAAACATGCAACAAGCTGGCGACGTACCAGAGCCCTCGATAGGGTACGCAAACGATATGAGCATACCGAACTCGAAATTCTCCTTTGTGGGATGTTGAGCATTGTACTACCGTATTGTTGATCTTGATCCACCTAGAGGACGTTGAACAAGAATGTAAATAGGAATGTCGACGCAGAACCGCACTTCCAAGTTCAATGACAGTGTGGTATTCACCATTTGACCAAATGATTATCACGGTACAGAACGCCCCCTTCGTGCAGCCGACAAAAGTTTTTGATGATGGCTTTTGAGATTGTCTGTAAGCAAAGAGGGACAACAATGACATCGCCTGCTTACCGGGTTCATCGTGAACGCGACGCGATCCCAATCAGAACTGGTTCCTAGACGTCGAAGCTGATTCGTATGCGTGACCGGTAGCTGGGAGATATGATATTCATTTCCGTTTCCCAGAAAAAAAGTAAAAGACGCACTCGTTATTCCAATCCATGACCTTTTCCAAGAATGGGTCCCGACCGAGATCGTATTTTGCCCTCCTGCTTGGAAAGTCGACGTTCGACGTTGACGATCGAACCCCGGAACGAATAGCATTTTTTTCTGACATGCGATTCCTGTAGCGTGTGAGTACGACACCGGAGCAAAGGGAAGTGGGAACTTACCAGCCTGTTAACCAGTCCTAGATGGCAACAGTGAGCGCGTGACCGTTGTGGAGGCTTCCGGTGAGGTTGGGCGGGAGAGTGGTATGACGTAGGTGTCTTGAATCTTCGGACTTGGGCAAGCCATCCGGGGCGATCTGAGGGTTGAAGAAACCCTCGGATTCCTACCAATCGTAGCAAGCAGCCTCGACGGCCTGTGGTTTGTATCTCGCCGCCATCGGCTGGACAAGTCTGGAGTGCGTGAGCGTGCGACAGACCTTGTTTTCCTTGGGGCCGCCGTTGTGTTCATGAAGGGCCAAGGCGGGCTCCTCCGCGGACCGCCTTTTTCTCCTTGGTTCTCGCCCGGGGTGGACGCGGTTGCTTGAACTTCACAGCGAGTGTTACGCTTTTTTTTATCGTTTTAACGTTAGTAAAGGCACGGCGACTTGCCAATTGATTATTGATCGGAGACTCGGAGTGTGTGTGGCTGTGTAATACTCGATCGCATCGTCAGCTCACTTGTTGTCCCTCATTGAACGATCCTGGGCCACGATTGAATTCGTTCGACACTCTCACTCTCTGCGCACCCATCCTCTTCCGGTCCAAGTGACCTTCAATGATAAACAAGGTAATTCCATTTCTGCAGAGTCACTGACTCCTTTCCATAACACATTTTAAGGGAATTTATTCAACTGCTGAGAATACAAGGTTATTGAATGAAAAATGAAAGGTATGCTTAACACACTCATCCGATTCTGAAGAATGACATTCAAAATCATCTCTACCTTCTCTTTTTGGGATGCTTTGCCATACTGATGAAAAATTCCCTTCATAGTTAATTTCACCATCTTGGGTATGTCTGATGCCTTGTACTTTTGAGCAGCAGACCAAAGGGGTTGAGGATATTTTTGGTGGAAAAGATGGAAAGAATGTTCCAGGATGAGCAGTAAATCTACAAAGCCAAAGCAAAGAAATAAATAAGCTTGTTTTATTAGAAACAAATATTCATATATACCAATAGCAGCTAGGAGGATTTGCTTCCATGTACCCATATTCATCTATGATTTTCAATTGAATGGTGATACAAGATGAAATTCATGAGAAATTCACCATACTAGTAGGCTTCAGAAAGGCAGAATCATGGATTGACACAGCACGGGACTATAGTAAAATGTTATGACCAAAAATAAATACAAGGATTCACATACTGTTTCATTGTGAGTAATCTGATAATCAAAAATTGAGTTCAAATCAAATCAGAACATCATAAAAACCAATTCACTGTCTGTAAAGTAACAAAACAGATGAAATCAAAATTGACTTTGTACAATTAGAAATGTATACAACCAATACTTACAGTCTGATATTGATATAAAATAATGTTAATAATAATAGATTTTGACTAGCAATGAATAACTTACATCCTATTATATGATGTTTTGAATGCAATACAAAATCAGTGTGCAGCCAAAAAATATCGTGCAACAAGTTACATGCTAAAAATTAATAAGTGAAAAGTCAACCAAAGGGAGTAAAATTGAAACCAAAAATATACTACATACCATCTTTAAGAAATTCCAAAATATTTATCATTAGCATTAAGATGCTTCACTATATTGCATAATATAGACATACCTCCTATAGTTTTCATAAGTGAGATAGAAACTCACAAACTATTAATAAAAAAGCAAATTAAGGCACAAATAAATATTACATGCTCAGTATTTCCCATGATAGCACATTGGAATGAGCAACTGACATTCTGGGATTTCCACAGCAGAACAAATAGACATGGCAGCATCAGCATCACTACTGTCTGGCACATTTTACAATACACAACTCACATCCTGTTATTTCCAGAGCAGAATAAATGAACATGGCATTATCAGCATCAGCATTCACTGGCACATTTCACAATGCACAATTCACATTCTGTCATTTCCAGAGTGGAATAAATAAACATGACATCACCAGCATCACCATGCTGGCAAAATCTACAATGTATAACTCACTCTCTATCATTTCCAGAAGAATAAATGCATCATCAGCATCACCACTCTCTGGCACATTGCACAATGCACAACTCACTCCCTGTCATTTCCAGAGCAGAATGAATAGACATGGTATCAGCAGCAGCACCACTCTCTGGAACATTCCACATTCCACAACTCACATACTGTCATTTCCAGAGCAGTGTAAACGGACATGACATCATCAGCACCACCACTTTCTGCATTTCACAATGCTCAACTCACTCCCTGTCATTTCCAGAGAAGAACAAATTCATTATCAGCATCGCCACTCTCTGGCATATTTCACATTTCACAATGCACAACTCACATTCTATCATTTTCAGAGCAGAATAAATGAATATGGAAGCATCAGAATCACAACTCTCTGGCACATTCTACAATGTACAACTCACTCTCTATCATTTCCAGCAGAATAAATGAACATGGCATCATCAGCACCACCTCTCTCTGGCACATTCCATAATGCACAACTCACATCCTGTCATTTCCAGAGTGGAATAAATGGCATCACTACTCTCTGGCACATTCACAATGCACAACTCACATACTGTCATTTCCAGAGTAGAATAGATGGACATGGTAGCCTCAGTATCACCACTCTGTGGCATATTCCACAATGCAGAACTCACATCCTGTTATTTTCAGAGCATAAATGGACATGGCAGCATCAGCATCACCACTCTCTGGCACATTCCACATTCCACAAGGCACAACTCACCTCCTGTCATTTCCAGAGCAAAGCAAATTCATCATCAGCATCATCACTCTCTGGCACATTCCACAATGCACAACTCACATCCTGTCAATTCCAGAGCAGAATAAATGGACATGGTATCATTAGCATGACCACTCTCCCAGTGGCAGATTCCACAATGCACAACTCACATCCTGTTATTTCCAGAGCATAAATGGACATGGCAGCATCAGCATCACAACTCTGGCACATTTCACAGTGAACAATACACAACTCACCCCCTGGCATTTCCAGACAACAACAAATTTACCATCAGCATCACCACTTTCTGGCATATTTCACAATGCTCAACTCACTCTCTGTCATTTCCACAGCAGAATTAATGAACATTGTAGCATCAGCCATTACCACTCTCTGGCATATTGCCATAATGCACAACTCACATCCTGTCATTTCCAGAGTGGAATAAATGGCATCATCAGCATCACTCCTCTCTGGAATATTCAACAACTCACTCTCTATCATTTCCAGCAGAATAAATGGACATGACATCATCAGCATCATCTCCCTCTAGAACATTCTACAATGCACAACTCACTCTCTCAGGCTATCAATTCCAGAGTAGAATAAATGGATGTGGCATCATCAGCATCACTACTCTCTGCTATATTTCATAATGCACAACTCACATACTGTCATTTCCAGAGTGGAATAAATGGTATCATCAACATCACCACTCTCTGGCACATTCTACAATGCATAACTCACTCTCTATCATTTCCAGCAGAATAAATGGACATGGCAGTATCAGCATCACAACTCTGGCACATCCACATTCAACAATACACAACTCACCCCCTGGCATTTCCAGAGCAAAACAAATTCACCATCAGCATCACCACTTTCTGGCATATTTCACAATGCTCAACTCACTTCCTGTCATTTCCAGAGCAGAATCAATGAACATTGCAGCATCAGCATTACCACTCTCTGGAATATTCAACAACTCACTCTCTATCATTTCCAGCAGAATAAATGGACATGACATCATCAGCATCATCTCCCTCTAGAACATTCTACAATGCACAACTCACTCTCTCAGGCTATCAATTCCAGAGTAGAATAAATGGATGTGGCATCATCAGCATCACTACTCTCTGCTACATTCCACAATGCACAACTCACCCACTGTCATTTCCAAGCAGAA